>VMBQ01007808.1:0-40079 GCA_007657795.1 Dreissena rostriformis
ATTTTGACGATGAGCTGTATATGCTTAAGTCGTAAATTAACTATCTGTTCTGATATACCCACCCGTATTCAATCTTACGAGATTTCGAGGTTAACTACACAAAATGGTATATGATGAAATGTGAAACATAATCAATAGTCAATTACCTCCAAATTACGTAGTATAAAGTTGCTGTTTATGCACACTTAACTTTCCCTCGAAGAGATCCTTTATGAAGTGTAATGGTGATAGCTAAACATAGCTTTTGAAATTAAAATCTATACATCACATTGCAATTCATTTTCAATGAAGAATTTCACAAAGTAATATACATATGGATCTTTTGTAAAATACGGCTTAATGTTATATACTTCCACTTTGATTTACTATAATGTAATTTACTATCTTTAACCCCAGCATATTCATAACGAGTTATGAGTCATAATTATTCAACGAGAAACTGTAAATATCTAAACATATCCTTCGAAGCAAAAAAAATGTTAGCATACCTTTTTGTTCCCGCACGCCGTTTTGTCGTCTGCAATAAAGCCAGTGCACAAGTTCGAGTTGTCAATGTCAGTGCAGAACATTTTTGAGCAGACGATATCACCAAATGCGATATTGTCGTATGTTTTTGCCCCCTTCAAAATAAATAAGTAACATACAATTATTAAATTCTTCCTATAAGTTATAACTTATATATAGGTTCGAAATGATATACCATACAGATTTGGTAAAATACAAAATAAAATGTAATACATTTAATTCAAAATAAATATATTTCCCAAAATTCATGAAATACCCGGCAAAACGAGGACCCTGCTCCGTGCTTCACTTTGCACTGCGCATCTATATCCGTCATTGACGTCACGAGAGTTCCGTAGTTGGCGCATGCTTTACAACATTGACGTTTCACCGCGCTACCCTCGCATAGTCCCCGATACTGGCGGCCGATATCATCGCACGTCTTGTTTGCGACCTTTCCCTTGTGTTCACCAGCAAAACATTCGTCTGGGGAGAGGCGGCAGAAACAATACAGTAAAGCATTTTATTGCTGCATACAATTCTTTGTATTGGATTTCAATCCAAGGCAGAGGATGTGTTTATAAGCTCTCGTGAATGATCTAGAACTTGAAAATGTTCAGTGCACCTTTTGATACATCAATACAACTGATTTATTAACCGAACCGTTACAGTATTGCGAAGATTTACTGAAAAAGTCATCAGTTTTAAAAACAAATACTGTATCACTGATCTTTAATAGGAGCCTGTCCACGCACAAAAACTGTTATAATTGTGACCATTTTGTCATAGGCTACATTGACCCAATACAGTTCAAGTGTAAGGACTGAAACATTTCACACCTACCAGTAACGTTGTTCTTATAAGGACTTGCAACGCACTCATCGGCCATGCAATACTGAAAAGTATGGAAACTATTACTGGAAACATTGAAAAGAGTTGAGAACAATTATTGGGAGTGAATATTGTAAGTGAATATATTGAATATATATTAATTTCAAAACTCCCAAATTATATAAATCACCCATATGGAAATATAACAATATATCCAAAATAAAATTTAAATGTGTACATTTTCTTTTTATATTTTTCCCTATTCGAATATATCGACCAATATATAGAAATTAATTAATACATATTGGAAGAACGAGCTGTTTTATAAGACCAAAACACGGCATGGCAAGAATAAATGTTTGTTCATATAGGAAATTATTCTTTAATATGTCAATGTATTGTGGTTTCTTACATTAGCTCACTTAAAGTATGTATACGTTATACTTGATTATCTTTCCTTAAGTAGTTAGTGTGAGTGTATTGATCATACTGCCATCTTGTATAAGACGTATTGGAATCGCTCACCTGATCCTTCCCACATGGAGTGGCATCACCCGCGAGGACGGAACCACAGTCGTCGTTGTTTCCCGGTAGTTTGCACATCAGCTTGTTACAGTTTGTACGGTTGTCTGTTGTCTTGTACAGGCTCTACATTAACGGGAAATGGCTTACTGGTTTTGTTGTATATATTGTTGTGGGGGTTAAGAGGTTTTCAAATTTATCTTGCGTATCAATTGCAATATACTTGAATATTTTCTATTCTTTTTAGATAGAACAAAAAAGATACTAAAAAGCTGTTTAACACCCAGAACAGATATAACCATCTATGATTATAACACGTTATAAAATACATGATAACCAGTTCAAATGTGCACCCAAGTCTTAATATAATACATGAAGGTTATAGGAAATTCGCCCAAGCTCACCATTTTCTTACTTTTTTACAACATAACGACCACAAATTCACTTTCATGTACTCAACATATATAATGCATACACAATTATGTTTTAATGGAAAGCTCGATATCCATCTGATTATTAGGGGATGTATGTCGAAGGGCTCGATATTTTCCATTATTCCCGATTACCAAACACTCAACTAGGTATTCACATCGGGCTTAATATTCGCTATATTTTGAACACGTCAAGTCCCATATGTAAGTCTATCTTTACTTTATATTTAATAACCGACACGCAATGTTTATAATGTAGCCGCCTAAACAAGAGATTAACACACCATTTTCACACACCGTGAAAAAAATGGAGGGTGGTAACATGAGCACAGAAACAAAACTGACGATTTTATTGTATTATTTAACGCAATCCAAGGGGGAAAAAGCCGTTCAAAGAATAACATTCCTATCACAGACTCACTCTTCATGACTGTGATTACAAATGTTGACATTTAAGATAAATGAAACCACAACAACACCGGCTGTATCACACTCAGTTGTATCTGTTGAGTCTCAGATGTCGACAAAAGAAAGTTCCAATTGGTACAACGCTAGTCCCTTATCGTTTCGAGCGTACCTGATGCAGTCATTATGTCTAAAATTAAATTCATTTTACAATACTGTACTACTTTGCATCTGCATCCAGTGCTTTAATTTTGATATTGGAAATGTAATTTTTAAATGATGAATCCGGAAAAAGGGTATGTCTGCCTTCACAATTAACGGAAAGTTCGAGTATATTGTTTTCAAGGACTAGATTGGTTTAAGGCTTACCCTGCATAGGTAGGACTCTGATCCGTACTTAAGCTTACCCTGCAGAGGTAGGACTCTGGTCCATACTTGAGCTTACCCTGCACAGGTAGGACTCTGGTCCGTACATGAGCTTACCTTGCATAGGTAGGACTCTGGTCAGTACTTGAGCTTACCCTGCAAAGGTAGGACTCTGGTCCGTACTTTAGCCTACCCTGCATAGGTAGGACTCTGGTCCATACTTGAGCCTACCCTGCATAGGAATGACTCTGGTCCGTACTTGAGCCTACCCTGCATAGGTAGGACTCTGGTCCATACTTGAGCCTACCCTGCATAGGTAGGGCTCTGGTCCGTACTTGAGCCTACCCTGCATAGGTAGGACTCTGGTCAGTAATTGAGCTTACCCTGCATATGTAGGACTCTGGTACGTACTTGAGCCTACCCTGCATAGGTAGGACTCTGGTCCGTATTTGAGCTTACCCTGCATAGGTAGGACTCTGGTCCGTATTTGAGCTTACCCTGCATAGGTAGGACTCTGGTACGTACTTGAGCTTACCCTCCATAGGTAGGACTCTGGTCCGTACTTGAGCCTACCCTGTATGGGTAGGACTCTGGTCCGTACTTTAGCTTACCCTGCAAAGGTAGGACTCTGGTCCGTATTTGAGCTTACCCTGCATAGGTAGGACTCTGGTCCGTATTTGAGCCTACCCTGCATAGGTAGGACTCTGGTCCGTACTTAAGCTTACCCTGCATAGGTAGGACTCTGGTCCGTACTTTAGCTTACCCTGCATAGGTATGACTCTGGTCTGTACTTGAGCTTACCCTGCATAGGTAGGACTCTGGTCCGTACTTGAGCCTACCCTGCATGTGTAGGACTCTTGTCCGTACTTGAGCTTCCCTGCATAGGTATGACTCTGGTCCGTACTTGAGCCTATCCTGCATAGGAAGCACTCTTGCCCGTACTTGAGCTTGCCCAGCATAGGAAGGACTCTGGTCCGTACTTGAGCTTACCATGCATAGGTAAGAATCTGGTCCGTACTTGAGCTTACCCTGCATAGGTAGGACTCTGGTCCGTATTTAAGCTTACCCTGCATAGGTAGGAATCTGGTTCGTACTTGAGCCTACCCTGCATAGGTAGGACTCTGGTCCGTACTTGAGCTTACCCTGCATAGGTAGGACTCTGATATGTACTTGAGCTTACCCTGCATAGATATGACTCGGGTACGTAATCGAACTTACCCTGCATAGGTCGGACTCTGGGCCGTACGTAAGCTTACCCTGCATAGGTAGGACTCTGGTCCGTACTTGAGCTAACTGCTTAGGTAGGACTCTGGTCTGTATTTGAGCTTACCCTGCATAGGTAGGACTCTGGTCCGTACTCGAGCTTACCCTGCATAGGTAGGACTCTGGTCCGTACTTGAACTTACCCTGCATAGGTAGGACTCTTGTCCGTTCTTGAGCCTACCCAACATAGGTATCTGTCTGGTCCGTACTTGAGCTTACCCTGCATAGGTAGGACTCTGGTCCGTACTTGAGCTAACCCTGCAAAAGTAGGACTCTGGTCCGTACTTGAACTTACCCTGCATAGGTAGGACTCTGGTCCGTACTTGAACTTACCCTGCATAATTAGGACTCTGGTCCGTACTTGAACTTGCCCGGCATAGGTGGGACTCTATACCGTACTTGAACTTACCCTGCATAGGTATGACTTTGGTCCGTTCTTGAACTTACCCTGCATAGGTAGGACTCTGGTCCGTACTTGAACTTACCCCGCATAGGTTGGACTCTGGTCCGTACTTGAGCCTACCCTGCATAGGTAGGACTCTGATTCTTACTTGAGCATACCCTGCATAGGTAGGACTCTGGTCCGTACTCGAGCTTAACCTGCATGGGTAGGACTCTGGTCCGTTTTTGAGCTTACCCTGCAAAGGTAGGACTCTGGTTCGTACTTGAGCTTACCCTGCATAGGTAGGACTCTGGTGTGTACTTGCGCCTACCCTGCAAAAGTAGGACTCTGGTCCGTACTTAAGCTTACCCTGCATAGGTAGGACTCTGGTTCGTACTTAAGCTTACCCTGCTTAGGTAGGACTCTGGTCCGTACTTAAGCTTTCCCTTCATAGGTAGGACTCTGGTCCGTACTTAAGCTTACCCTGCATAGGTAGGACTCTGGTCCGTACTTAAGCTTACCCTGCATAGGTAGGACTCTGGTTCGTACTTGAGACTAACCTGCATAGGTAGGACTCTGGTCCGTATTTGAGCTTACCCTGCATAGGTAGAACTCTGGTTCGTACTTGAGCCTACCATGCATAGGTAGGACTCTGGTCTGTACTTGAGCCTACCCTGCATAGATATGACTCTGGTACGTAATCGAACTTACCTTGCATAGGTAGGACTCTGGGCCGTACGTGAGCTTACCCTGCATAGGAAAGACTCTGGTCAGTAATTGAGCTTACCCTACATAGGTAGGACTCTGGTCCGTACTTGAGCTAACTGCATAGGTAGGACTCTGGTCTGTATTTGAGCTTACCCTGCATAGGTAGGACTCTGGTCCGTACTGGAGCTTACCCTGCATAGGTAGGACTTTGGTCCGTACTTGAACTTACCCTGCATAGGTAGGACTCTGGTCCGTACTTGAGCCTACCCAACATAGGTATCTCTCTGGTCCGTACTTGAGCTAACCCTGCATAGGTAGGACTCTGGTCCGTACTTGAGCTTACCCTGCAAAATTAGGACTCTGGTCCGTACTTGAACTTGCCCTGCATAGGTGGGACTCAAGTCCGTACTTGAACTTACCCTGCATAGGTATGACTCTTGTCCGTTCTTGAACTTACCCTGCATAGGTAGGACTTTGGTCCGTATTTGAACATGCTCTGCATAGGTAGGACCCTGGTCCGTATTTGAGCTTACCCTGCATATGTAGGACTCTGGTCCGTTCTTGAGCTTACCCTGCAAAGGTAGGACTCTGGCCCGTACTTGAGCTTACCCTGCATAGGTAGGACTCTGGTCCGTACTCGAGGTTACCCTGCATAGGTAGGACTCTGGTCCGTACTTGAGCTTACCCTGAATAGGTAGGACTTTGGTCCGTACTCGAGCTTACCCTGCATGGGTAGGACTCTGGTCCGTTCTTGAGCTTACCCTGCAAAGGTAGGACTCTGGTCCGTACTTGAGCTTAACCTGCATAGGTAGGACTCTGGTCCGTACTTGAGGTTACCCTGCATAGGTAGGACTCTGGTCCGTACCCGAGCTTACCCTGCATGGGTAGGACTCTGGTCCGTCCTTGAGCTTACCCTGCAAAGGTAGGACTCTGGTCCGTACTTGAGCTTACCCTGCAAAGGTAGGACTCTGGTCCGTACTTGAGCTTTCCCTGCATAGGTAGTACTCTGGTCCGTACTTGAGCTTACCCTGCACAGGGAGGACTCTGGTCCGTACTTGAATTAAACCCTGCATAGATAGGACTCTGGTCCGTACTTGAGCTTACCCTGCATAGGTAGGACTCTGGTCCGTACTTGAGCTTACCCTGCACAGGGAGGACTCTGGTCCGTACTTGAGCTTACCCTGCATAGATAGGACTCTGGTCCGTACTTGAGCTTACCCTGCATAGGTAGGACTCTGGTCCGTACTTGACCTTACCCTGCATAGGTAGGACTCTGGTCCTTACTTGAGCTTACCCTGCACATGGCGGACTCTGGTCCGTACTTGAACTAAACCCTGCATAGGTAAGACTCTGGTCCGTACTTGAGCCTACCTTGCATTGGTAGCACTCTGGTCCCTACTTGAATTTTCTCTGCATAGGTAGGACTCTGGGCCGTACTTGAACTTACCCTGCATAGGTAGGTCTCTGGTCTGTACTTGAACTTACCCTGCATAGGTAGGACTCTGGGCCGTACTTGAGCCTACCCTGCATAGGAAGGACTCTGGTACGTACTTGAACTTACCCTGCATAGGTAGGACTCTGGTCCGTACTTGAGCTTAGCCTGCATGGGTAGGACTCTGGTCCGTACGTGAGCTTACCCTGCATAGGTAAGACTCTGGTCCGTACTTAAACTTACCGTGCATAGGTAGGTCTCTGGTCCGTATTTGAGCTTACCCTGCATAGGTAGGACTCTTGGCCGTACTTGAGCTTACCCTGCATAGGTAGGACTCTGGTCTGTACTTAAGCTTACCCTGCATAGGTAGGACTCTGGTCCGTACTTAAACTTACCGTGCAGAGGTAGGACTCTGTTCCGTACTTAAGCTTACCCTGCAAAGGTAGGACTCTGGTCCGTACTTAAACTTACCGTGCAGAGGTAGGACTCTGGTCCGTACTTAAGCCTACCCTGCATAGGTAGGACTCAGGGCCGTACTTGAGCTTACCCTGCATAGGTAGGACTCTGGTCCGTACTTGAGCTGGCACTGCATGTCGTGTGAAAACACCTCCCCGTACCATTCTCCGAACTCTCGCTCAATGACGGGATCCACGTGGTTGTTGTTGATTTGGTCCAGGCAGTTCTGGTGCTGACTGGATAGGGATGTTAATAGTATTTGAGCTTCTCTCTGTGAAAACGGGGCTAAGTATCATCCGAGAATAGCATGTGTACTTCGCACAGTCTAATCAGGGACGACACTTTCCGCTTTTATTGTCTTGTACTTTTCGTTTTAGTCTATTCTTAGCGAGAATCCAGTTAAGGCGGACAGTGACATATTGAACATTGTAAATTCAGTCATCATTTGTAAAATCTCATCCTAATTCAACATGTATACTAATGATAATCATTATAATAATAAACACAGAAAGTTGTAATCACTTGAAGTTGTGACTTAAAAAAAGAGTAATTAAATCTTAATTAAATTGAATAAGATTCTCTTTTATCGCTTTCTAAATGTTACTGCATTGTTATGCGTTCGATGATTTAAGACTGTATTACCTTGGGTTGCATTATGTCCATATATTATGTACTTACGTCTGTATACGTTGTATGAACTTCCGGATGTAGTCTGCAGAGCAGTCCGAGAACACCCAGCCCGTCTTGTTGTGGGGCTTCCCCGCTTCCATGAGAAACCCATGACCACAGCTGTTCTCATCGCCGTCGTGGTTGCAGTCCAGACTGTCATTTTCAAACCAAAAGTAATAATAATGTTATTACATTCAAACTTGGTACTAACGTAAAAGATCTACCACGGAGAATGCTTGTATTAATTCAGATTCGATGTTCAATGGTTAATTATTACATATCAATACCAAGATGAATCTTAATAATGGTCGCATGTAAGTAATTGAACCAGAGCGCGAAGGCAGCATCTTATTGTTTGTTGACTATATTATCAATATCACATATGCCCTTTCTTTCTTGATATATTGTCATTCACAGAGAATGTTGCACGTTTGGTTTGTGATATTTTTAGATCAGATAATCACATGATGCCAACATTATCCTACCAGTTGTACTTTCCGTGTGCAACTGATGTCACAAACGAAAAACTTGCAAGAAGAGATACCGATACCTGCATATTACTTGCCTTATAAGCAGCCAAATCAAATTCGCAGAGTTGTCAAAAGGCTTTTTACAGTTGTCTTAACTTATTTCAATCGTAAAAGACACGACAAGACAAGACGAGTTAAAAAAATATTTTAACAATGCCCAAGCCCTATTGCGTTTATAGTCACAGAGTGATCAATTTTTGTACCTATGTCCAAGCTCATGGGCAATTGTAGTAACAGAGTCAAAGCCTCTCAGTNCTTCACCAAATTTAACATAAACAAACACGCACTGTGTGAAGGCCATGGCATGATCATGCGGTATGCTGGCCTGCAACTGCTGGGACACAGCCACAAAGTCCCGGATGGCATTGTTCCTGTTTACCACCACAGTGCCGTTCAGGGTACCGTTTTTGTTCGTCTCGAAGTACGCCGAATCACGAACACTCTGAAATACCATCCACATTGTTCAAAGCTTTAATATAACACCCACCGCAAACAGTGCAAAGAACAATGCAACTCATGGTTTTGAGAGTCCATAAAGAAGTTGCTCGTGTTGGCAATAATGAAGATTATAAAAAATTACCATAAATGAACTTTACATATTGTGTTTTGTGTGTGTTATAAGGAAATGTTTTGCGCCAATCGCTTTAACGTTATTGTTTAAGTTGTATTTATTAACCCGGTTCTTTTTATTAATTAAATGTGTATGTATTAAGTGTTCATATACGTGTATATTTGATATTATTAACAAGTATGATACTTCTACCTGTTTGAACACAACGCCAACTAATTTTATTTTCATAACGATGTTCTTCGCCTCCAGCGATTTGTAAATATTGTTTGTCTATGAAAGAGAAACCAACAACATGTTAAAAAAGCAATTACATGTATTCATTATGTATAAATACTAAATGAGCAACGCAAAGGAATTTAGCTTCTGATAATGTTAATTAACAAAAATAAAAATAAAATAAAAAAACAAAAAACACTTGTGTTATAATTTTCACGAACACTTTTATTTACTTGCATCTCTATTTTATAGCAAAGAATTGCTTTCGCATTCGTTCAACATTGTGTCTCTTTATATTGCTAGCTCATGGACGAAACCATTTCAAGTTGTTAGTAAAAAATTGGATCGCCCGTTTTGGTGTGAAGGAGAAAATGAAGTAGACGACTAATTATTTTATAGCTCAAATCATAGTTTACGCTTAGATAACATTTTAAGTCATTTTAAACGAATGATATTCTAGTATGTCTGAAAGAGGAGACACACTGATAGCAATACTACGTACCGAATGCATCATGGTCGCTATTGCTTCCTGTAATGTACCCTTGGTTACGGTTTCCCGTTTTGTTTCTGGCCAGCTGTGGTCAGTCCAGTCATACCACCTTAAAACAACAAAGGCAGCTTGTCAGTCCAGTCATACAATCTTAAAACAACAAAGGCAGCTGGTCAGTCCAGTCATACAATCTTAAAACAACAAAGGCAGCTTAAAAATACCGAGAACACAGTTAACATGCGTATAAGTGTCGCGTTCTGAGAAATCTGGGCTTAATGCTTAAATTGTCATCCCAGATTAGCCTGTGCAGTTCGCACAGGCTAATCATGGACGACAATTTCCGCTTTTATGCAATATTTCGTTTAAATGATGTCTCTTTTTAGCGAAAATCCAGTTTAGGCGGAAAGTGTCATCCCGGATAAGACTGTGCGGACTGTACAGGCTAATCTGGGACCACACTTAACGCACATGCATTATGCCCAGTTTTCTCGGAACGCGACACATAATACAACAATACTCAAATTATAAAAAATAACATTAATTATATTTATACAAGCCTCGGAGTTTAAGGTCAATATATACAGCATTAAATTACATCGTGCCATGAAAATCTTAAATGTTGAACACTTTTGGCAATTGAAATTTGTTTTGTAATTACATGCATTTTACAAATACTTAACGCTATCAAAATAGTGTTAATATAATTGGCATTTGACTTTGAAATTACAGAGTACATTTTTTTTTGGAAGGGTGCATGTTAAAAAATCGAACGGACGGGTCATTTGAATATGACGTTAAATTAATTGTTTTACAGAACCTTAAGACGAAAAACATGTTTGTTGTTTCAGGCTTCCGTTACTATTGTTAAGGCTACGACCCTAAATAATCTTTAATTTGTAATATGTTTTTTTTATTAGATTTTTCAATAATTAAATGTTGCTTAATGTGTTTCTTAAAAAAAAAATGATGTCAAGTTATTTATGGCTTATTTTTAGCATACATGTCGAAACATTCATACAAAATTATATAATATTTAAATATCCAATAACAGTCCTTAAGTTTTCAAGATACCAATTTATATAAAAACTTAAAATCCCATAGCCCCCTGTCATTTTATTTATGGTCGTGTTACCTTACCATATATTTTCACCTTAGTGATCGTCATACGGCATAAATGACTGTGTATTTTTAACCCATTTATGCCTAGTGGACTCTCCCATCCTTCTAA
The DNA here is from genome assembly GCA_007657795.1 of Dreissena rostriformis. NCBI lineage: Eukaryota > Metazoa > Mollusca > Bivalvia > Myida > Dreissenidae > Dreissena > Dreissena rostriformis. The sequence continues at coordinate 11,005 of VMBQ01007808.1, forward strand.
ATTGTATCAATTTATTTCCGAAATTAGGGATGTCTAGTATATTGATTTCTATAATTAGAATATGTCTTACACAAAATTCCTTTAAGCAAACAGCGCAGACCCTGATGAGACGCCGCATCATGCGGCGTCTCATCTGGGTCTACGCCGTTTGCCAAGGCCTTTTTCTAGGCGCTAGGCATAAACGGGTTAATTAATAAACAACATGTTTCAATGTGTTTTAAAGTAAGACAATGTTTACTTATGGGAATACTTATGATTTTTACTTCACAACTAATAATAAACGTGAAATATTTAACTACATTTTTTATTATCTTAGTACTTCAAACAATTCTCAATGACGAAACTTCTGTGTACATGCTACTTAGGGCATATTACCAGTGTACCCTACTTGCCCTTGATCTCTGACACAAGAGTCGCGTTCTGAGAAAACTGGGCATAATACTTGTGCGTAAATTGTCATCCCAGATTAGCCTGTGCAGTCCGCACAGGCTAATCAGGGACAACATTTTCCGATTTTATGGAATTTTGTCGTTAAAATGATGTCTCTTCTCAGCGAAAATCCAGTTTAGGCGGAAAGTGTCGTCCCGGATTAGCCTGTGCGGACTGCACAGTCTAATCTGGGATGACACTTTCCGCACATGCATTTTGTACAGTTTTCTCAGAACGCAACTCATGTTATCAGTGTATCCTACTTGCACTTGATCTGTGACACAACCGCGTGTCAGACAATATGAACTTCCATTCGATTGTCACTTTGATAAGAGTTTTGTCTCCAAAGCGAATTAATAGGTCATTAAAGGTGGTTCCACTGTTAAAGATCATTTGATTTGAAAGTAGACCAAACGCATGTTTGATGTTATGAGAACACCAGAAGTCTTAGTTACAGTTTTCTTGTAAAGGCATCGGCGTTTAGGCCAGTTCTGTTGGCATATTGCGAGGCTTTTTAACGTCAAAGTATTCATCAATAATATGTATAGTGTGCTTAAATGTATCAATATGTATGCTGCTAAACGCGTTTTATTTTTATATTGCACATATTTGAGTCGCGTTCTGAGAAAACCGAGCATTATGCATGTGCGTAAAGTGTCGTCCCAGATTAGCCTGTGTTTCCACACAGGCTAATCCGGGACGACACTTTCTGCCTAAACTGGATTTTCGCTAAGAAGAGACAATTTAAACGAAAAATTGCATAACAGCGGAAATTGTCGTCCCTGATTAGCCTGTGCGGACTGCACAGGCTAATCTGGGTGACAATTTACGCACAAAACACGACTCATTTAACTAGTTGCTCGAAGTGTTAATATCAAAATTAACGAATTACCATTTACGAACAGAAATGCATAGATCTAAAAATATATTACATAAATAAAACAAACGTTAGTTACTAATATAAAGGAAACGACAAATGTTATGTTTAAGTATTGGCGTTATTTAAAAGGTGAGCACTTTTGAATGTTATCATGACATCATGTACTGGACTTTAATATTGCATTAACACGTTTTACATGTCAACGAATGCGCTATTCCCAGAGGAAATTAGAACATTTCACGTTGACTGCAAGTCGAACTTTATCATTTACCTATAACGGTTTTAGTTTGATATCTCGGCCACGTCGCTACGAGTTCGTTTTATATAACTTTGGTGTTCACGCATGCAAATATACTTACATGTAATACTTAAATAATTATATGTCAAAATCCAAACTATGGAAAATGCAAGATAAATAGAAGATAATATATATGAATGTTCTATCATATAATTATGAAAGAAAACTTATAGAAAGAAAAATGTGAAGCGCCTCTGAAAGCACATACTGTATAAAAAGGGCGCTATATAAATGTGTAAAAAAAAAATAAAAAAAATGAATGCGATCTATAAAATACCATTTCAATTAATATAAAACCCGTTTCAAGGCGGTGCAACCACAGTTGCATTCATGTGTGTGTGTTGTGTGCTTTAACCCATTTATGCCTAGCGTCTAGAAAAAAAGGCCTTGGCAAACAGCGTAGACCCAGATGAGACACCGCATGATGCGGCGTTTCATCAGGGTCTGCGCTGCTTGCTTATAGGAATTTCTCTAAGAAATATTCTAAATATAGAAATAAATATACTAGACATCCCTAATTTTGGGAAAAAAATGATCCAATTTAGAAGGATAGGAGAGTCCACTAGGCATAAATGGATTAAAGTCAGTTGTGTTGTTCTGGCAATACATCACTAGCGATTAATAATGATAACTGAGCTCTTATTTAAACATTCATTCCTTCTTCATTGTAGAGCCATTAACATTTCGTTGTCCTTTCTATTCGAATCCCGTGTAAACTAGCTGAAAACCCAGTTTATATGGAGTTCCGAATGATAACGTATATAATATGTGAACAAACAATGTGCCGTGGAAGAAAACATTCAAAATGCAGTACAGTGGCGTACAGGATCAGCCTGCGTAGTTCACATAAGCTTATCCTGGACGACGCATCTCACATAAACGTTTTTGTTGTTAAATTATGGAAGTCTTTTCTCAACATAATTCAGGAAGGGAACTGACGGCCTAGATCAGGAATTAACCTTGAGCACAACTGCATTAGGAATATAATATCCTCACGTTTCGCCTAATATAGATGTCATTTAAAATGAATACTTACTGTGTGTACGCGCTGTGGTCGATAACCGCCAGTACTTCAAAAATCAGGCCTCCAGTGGTGGCGTCACGCTTCATCGATGACGTGCCTTGCAACGCTAGAAATGATGTTCGTTAAATTGTATTTTTTTTAATATACGTAGTTAAAAATGTGTACTGCATGCATAAAGTATGTTAACAATTGAAAAATAATTCGTGGGCAAGAATCAAATAAAATTATGTTTAAATTTGATGAACCAAATTTACTAAAAATAAGATAATACTAATACATATTTCATCCAATATAACTATCCATAAATAAAGGTCCTTTTAACAGCATTATATTTGACAAAATACAAAATTATATTTTTTATGAAACAATTAAATTTTGCCTGAATATTAAGACTATTCTTAAGAAGTTTGTTGTTATACATGCAAAATAATTACACGAGACGAGGGAGAAGGACCATATAATACCTTATCTTTCGTTCTCAGCCCATTCAAACATTTTATTATTTACTATAAATGTTGTATGCAATTGTATGTTTAAAAATGTTTGTTTCAAATAAATATGTTTAATAAATATTTTTAGACTAAAACAATTACAAAATTGCAACATTAGTAATATTACATGACTAAATATATTTAAGATCGCCGTGGCGTAGTGGATATGGTGTCCGCCTAGCGATCGGGAGATCACGGGTTCGATCCCACTTGGAGCGTTCCTTTAATCTCCTCCAAAGTCACCAAATACTGGTTCTAGTCCCAGGAAACGGACTCGAGAGCGTTTCAATAAGCCTTAGGCTTTCGATGCAATCGAGCTAAAATAAATAGGTTTAATCTTAATATCTACTATTGAAAATGGCGGCTTACCGAGCAACAGGAAACCAAAGACCACACATGACCAGCTGATAGGGGCCATGATTGTGAACTCACTGAGACGTTGCCAGCAAACTTATGGCATAAGAGAAGGGTTGTGGTCTGATTAGGCATCGCAGTTGAGTATGTCACGAGGTTTGACATTTTAAGAAAGAAAGGAGACGTAGGGACACGCTATTCTGATGAGCAATATCTAACTTAAATGTAGAGAATCGGCCGTATCTTGCCGACACTGTGCTCTTGTTAACAGAGATATTAAAAGGTTGAATATGAATCGGACCACAATTGTGATTTGTCAAATAAATATAATATACATCTAACGTATTGGTATTATTACTTAATATTGAACTATATCATCAAATATAAATTTTCAAAATTAAGAAACATTCAATTGTTGCAAACTAGGTAAAATATTATTTGTAAAAATTGTATCACAAAAAGAATATTCTTTGAAAATTAATCATTATTGTATAAGTAATTATTTTGTATCATGATTGTAATCGTCCTCTAAAATAAATTATCTTTAGTAATAATATTTAAAAAAATGGCAATTTCTCAGTCAAAGTGTGTGTGAGAAAAAAATGTGTACTGCTAGTTATTTGTTTCGCATGAGAAAGAGACAAACATGTTCTTTTAACAAAGAGTGTGTGTAGCGGGAATGAGTCATCTCGCATAGGTTTTCAAAGCAGAGCTGAACTCCGGGCTGAATTCAGAGCCAGCTCTGTTCGATGTTGGCTCTGTTTCAATTCATGCTTGTCTTAGTATCGTGGCCGAGTGTGGCAAGTATGTGGTGTCAATATAGGCTTTAAATATAGAACTGAATCGCATTTGAATTCAGAGCCGGGCTCTATATTCGATTGTGTGTAAAGTTTGGTTTATGGTGTTCTTTTTTGACAGCGGGTGTGTGAGAAAACGGTATCTCTCATAGGGTTTTTATGCTGAGTTGAATTTAGAGCTCAATTTAGAGCCAGCTCTGCATTCGATGGTAGGTTTGTTTCACGTTATGTTTGTCTAAGTGTAACAAGATGTTGTCGCGGGACATAGTTATGTGTTATGTTACATAGGTTTTCAATGCATAGCTGAATCCAGAGCTGAACTCAGAGCTAGGTTTGTTTCGAGGATTTATTTCGGCGTAGCTGTCTAACCCAGGTTTTGACCTTCGATGACCTTTGTTAATGTCCAATGAAATATTGAGACATTTTAACGCCAATAGGCCCGAACCAACAACTAGAATGTTCGCAATTGTTTAAAATGCGTATTTTGAGCAGAATAGAAAACGTTCCGTTTCCTCTGTAACACAAATAGTAAGTGAAACACTGCTTGATTTTTTTTTATGTGCAGCATAGGGTAAAGAACGTTCACTGTTGAGAAATTCCCACTGTTTGTGCAGACATGTTCATACGACACATAGTCAACTTTTTTGGTTCCGAAACATATAATAGTAAAATGAACTCACATTTGATATGCACATATTCAAACCGTTTGAAGTTTTAATCAACCAACGCTAATTGCAGCACTGTAATCATGCGATATGTGTACAATTACTTTAAACGCAGAACATTCTATTGTGCAGCATTTCAAGGATACAGCTGGCTCAGTACGTCTTGCTAGTAAATTGGCGAGTAGGAGCCAGAATGGGCTATTAATAAAAGCAAGTGCATGCTGATAACACTTTCTTCTGGTTGTCAAGTTATACAATGAATTGAAAAAAATACCGTTATTGAAACAATTCAAGTAGACCTTGTGAATTCTATGGAAACAACCAATACCGGTATAGGCCGTATATGTGCATTAAAAAAAAACTACCGGTATAGTAAAGTATGCCATGTAAGCAGTGCATTTTTATGTGTCGTTTGTATTCACATGTCTAAATGTATATGGCGAATATTTCCTTTATTTGTTTTGCTTCTATTCAAACAGCATGGGTCTACATAAATAATATAAGAATGCATAAGTGACAAAATGTGACATGGGCTATATTTCATCGTAATATTAATTGTATAAAATGTGTTTATATGCAATGAATTTAATAACATTACATATCATAATTATTGTAACACTTTCAGTTTTAACCAGATTTTAACTCGTTGTTTTTAATTCGATTAATGGTGATATTCATGCAGTCAACCGCAATATGCATTAGTATTTATTACTTTCGTACTAATCGTTTTCTAGTCGAATATTAACATTATAGAAAGCAGGATATAAACACACTTTACCTAGCATTACTGTAACTGGTGATTTATGACTGATTTCAAGGTTAAACAATTGTGTCCCAACAAATACTTAAATTAACGAAATGTGCGCACTCGTTTGAATGTTGCATCAGCGTTTATAATTTTTCAACAATGCTCCAATTCTAGATAACATTCCTGCGTTTGTCCGATATGTTTGCTTTTATGCATATGCCTCCGAAGGGAGGCTTAAAGTGATCGCATCGTAAGTCTTTCAGTCCGTCTTTCCGTCCGTCTTTTCGTCCGTTCGTCAATCCGTCCGTCTGTCCGTCAGTTCATCCGGCTTCGTGTGCGAAGCATAACCCAAAAAATATTTACGAGAGTCATATGATACATCCTATAAATAAATAGGGTGTTTAGATGATGTGCTGTGTTGAATTACCAAAACTATTACTTCAAACATTACCGATGTATTGCCCTTTTGCTAATTTCTTGTGCGAAGTAAAACTCAATAATTATAATAAGGATTAAACATTTAACCACATAGATCGATAAAAAAGGTCGAGACAAAGTGCATCATTAAAAGAGTCATATCCCTCCCCTACAATATGTATTTAGTTATCACCCGCATATTTTTATGCGGTGCATAGCATCATAGTGTCATTTCAGTGCGCTGCAGTAGTAAATATATTGAAGGGATGCATATGATACTAAATACATTATATACTAGCGAAACATTGTTTATATTGATATACAAACATTTTACTTAAAATCATTCCATCTCGCAGGATATCAAGGTCAGTACGCGGTCCGCCTGTCTGAAAGCCGTAAGAGGCTACCGTTCGTTGGTATTAACACAGTCGGACTTCAATTTTGTATTGGAAAGTATCGTTCTAAGATTTTTAATTAAAAGAAGACATTTTTAGTTTATATCATTTGCTATCATGATATAATTTATATCTACGTACACACGAGTTCAGTTTGACTATAAATGTACATGTATATAATGGATTTTGCCTATTTGTCTTTCAGTTTGTAACTATCAGCAATATAAGTGTTAAAAAGTGCACGGGAACTGTGATTTATGAACTGTATAGACATATATTAGAAATTGTATTCCTAAATATGAAAAAGAATGCTGAATGCGGTGGACAAGCGACTTTCCGAATGAACACAGTCTGTATTCGATAGCGGGTCTGTTTCACTCCATGCTGATCTTAGTTTAGCGAACGGTTGACGCGAGAATGTCGTGTTTATCAGGCTGTCAATGCAGAGTTGTATTCATAGTAAGCTCGGTATTACATGGTGGTCTGATTTACTGTATGTTGTTTTTATTAAAACGAGCTTTTGTCTCGCAAATATGGTGTATATTATAGACTATAAATTCAGAGTAAAACTCAGAGCTGAACTCAGTGCCAGCTCTGTATGTGATGGTGTGTTTGTTTCACTTCATGTTTGTCTAAGTATAGCAAGCGGTTTTCGCGGAAATGATTATGTCACATTGGTTCGAGGCTGAATATAGAACCAGGTCTGTATTCGATTATATGTATATGTTCAAAGGGAGTCTTGGGAATCTGGCGTCTACCATAGGCTTGCAATACAGACATAAATTCAGAGCTGAATGCAAAGTCAGGTCTTTATTCGCACAATACAGATCTGTATACGGAGCTGTATTTACAGCCAACACACACTATTAGCCACTTGAAGCATAACTGTGAAGCTGAATGTCGATCTCAGAACTGGCTCTGCAATAATCGAGTTTAAAATTGAATGTATATCTTATATCCTACAGGCCTTCATGTTTAGTGGATTGAATTGAACGAGGCTGATAACAACACAAAGTTGTTGTAATACAAATCGACGCAAACAGAAATTTCATGGCATATAGTGATATCCATGCAAGTGATGTTGCGGTACTCAAATCGACGTTTGGTTACCACGATGTTGAAGAAAACACTAATAACTGAAATCCGTGACAGACGCGCCACCGCAAACATCGAAAGAGGCGCCACCGCTAACATCGAAAGAGGCGCCACCGCTAACATCGAAAGCGGCGCTTCCCCCAACATCGAAAGAGGAGCCACCTCCATCGTCACAAAATGGCTGCGGGTCGCTAGCAGAAATATTAAACGCTGGAGACATGAACGGCGACGCTGAATCCCCAGCTACATTTGTGCCTGGGTTGCCCTGTCCGAGGAAATTCCGAAAACCGGCGTTCATCACGGTTAACATCGGATTGCGTCCAGGTGGCATATGAGCCACTGGTCGATAATTTCCGTTCCGGAAACCTGCTGAAGGTACGCTGGTGACCACTTGATTGGAACCAGTTGGGTAGATGTGTGTAACAGACGCTGCAGGATTTGTTGGAGGCGAATGGATTGCATACACTCCAGGCGTGGGAACATTTTGACCTTGAGCTTGTTGTTGCTGTGTTGAAGTAATCCCAGCAGCTGCAACATTTGAATGTAAAAATATTGCACATAATAAAAAATATATAAAAAGTACGGATAAAAACAGGGTCTGAAATATACCCCATGTGTTACTCAGGATAGTAATCACAAGTGCTAGGCTTGCGAATCGTTTTCTGGTGATATTTCTGGTTTGTTAAGGGGTGTTGCTGCAGTTTTGCTGATTTTTTTCCATCTAATAACTTTTGCTCAAAATTTATACTCAAGTACTACATACAAATACTATATGAAAAATGAAATAAAAACATAGGGTCACCGGCCTTGTTTTGATTTTATTCACCATTATATAACATGTACTTTTTCATTAATACTGAAAAATCTCTTATTGCATAAAAATGATTAATTACCTATGAAATTGGCAACATATTGATATTATATAAGCTAATATATATCATATACCATTTAATTAAACCACAAACTACCAAAAATGGAGAACACAAGTTAAATTTTAAGAAATTTTAATTTTTAAAATGTTTATGTCACCCAAAAAAACGTCATTTTTTTACTATTTTAACACAAAAATGGAATTTAAAAAAGTTCTATCTAAAACTTTTTGCGAAACTGCTCAAATATGTTCATCTACGTATTGTTATCATAAAACAAAAATAAAAAAGGGGGNAATGTATATCAGTTTGTATCGATTTGGTGTAAATTTAAATTATATTTTTAATTGTTATTTATTGATTCCAAACTGATAACCTTATCGTTATACTCACACTATAGCAATACATATGGTTTCTTAATTTTGAATAGTTTAGGTGCTGGATTTCATAATTAAACTCATGCTTTTTCCTCAAGTCAGAAAAGAACCTGCAAAGTGTTTTACATATTAAAAGAAATCAACATATCATTTTGCAGATTCATGTGATGATGACCTAGATGATAGCTTTATGAAGTTTAAATTAGTGTTATAATTGACTCGGACAATACATATGCACGGACACATACTTGTTTATGTGAAGAGTGTGTTAGATTTTGACTTCAAAAACTCAATGCTGCAGTTTTCCCTGTAGACAATGTAGACCGAGTCTTCAAAGACAGGATTCTGAATCTGCATGCTCATTTTTGCCTGAGTGTGCTGCGATTTGATCATTCATATGTAATTACTCTATAAAGGGTCGTGATGGCGCAGTGAATATATTGTTTTCCTATGGATCAGATAGCTCCGTGTTCGATCCCGGCTATGAGCATTTACCTGATCTTCTCTTAAGACACCAAGTACTACTAACAACAAGGAAATATATATATATTCGAGTGTGTTGCAATGTGCAATTCTAGTTTTGCAAAACATTTAGGCTGTTCTCAGCATAGAACATTTGTTATTCCCATGGAAACGAATATTGTCGGGGTGAATTGGAGTCAATCTGCAGATGGGATGGTTTGTCAGTTTGCTTGTCAGTCTGTCCACATACAGTGTTATACGTTTGCGGAGCAAACTTCTTTTACATTTCTTAATCGATTGAAATGAAAATATGTCCTCACCATAAAGAATGCTTGTGCAAAACCCCAATTTTCAAGCGCAACGATATACGCATTCGTGAGTTAAGTGCCCTTGAGCGTAGCGATTTGTATGCATACTATGGTATAAGTGAGTACATTTCTCAAGCGATTAACAAAGAAGCGTAGATGTTTTCACAGTGATCAAGACGTTCCTGAGTTTTATGCCCATTTTTATGCAAGCAGATAGTCCAAGACACATCGATTAGGCTGAGATAATTTCTACTTATGACTGCTGAACATCTTCTGAATAACATGGGCCTTTAATGGAATGTTTTCAATTGGTATATGATATATGAGCATATAAGAACAAACTGATGTCCAAACTATTAACGTATGCACGTTAACGTATGACCATAAATCAGCATTACTAAATTTTGCCATTTTAGCTGGACATTTTAGCATATGTTCATGAGCATCCACAGTAACACCCACTGAAAGTATGGAGCGGACACGAACATGGAAGCTTAAACCTCTGGCCTTAACTTGATCTTGAACCGGCATGATTAATTCATGCATTCTCTACAGTGGCTCAATTCCTTCGATATGTATGAAAAGTTTCATAAAAAGTCATCAAAGATATAGGAACTAAATAGCTAAAACGACCCTAGTGAAACTTTTGAATTTGACGTAAGGCCTTGGCCTTGAACTAACATATTCTTACGATATTTTCTGCAGATTTTCTGAATTCCATGATTATTTCAGGCGAGTTTCATGCACATATTGTAAAGGGTATAAGAGATATACAACAGTCACGATTTCTTAAGGGATAGGCTGAAAAATGTTCGAACGTAGTGCACTCCTGTTATAAACTCCCATTTCTTTTGGCGGATGATTATCAATGGAATTAGTGTGTGGAGCGAACTTCATCATTTCTCGAGCATTTTCATCATTTCTTGAGTTTTAACTTGAAACACGTCTTCACCTTGAAGTGTAGATGTGCAAAACACACAAGCAGTTATCAATTAATTTCTAAGTAATGTTCCCTTTAATGGCTGATATTCTTATTTGGTTTAAACACCTGTATTTGCATGAAACATGCACTGGGATTGTATAACAAGTTTAAATATTTTATCTTGTTCCTCGCCAAGAAATACAAATACGCTAATATACATAACAAATGTATAGTAGTTTAACAATACAGTGAGCGGTGTATATATATGTTTGGATAACACAAAGTATTGTACATGTTTTCTAAATGTACGTTATTTCATGTGATTACCATATATAAAAAGTAAGTGGATAACTGCAATAAAATCGTTTTGAGTCTGATATGAATGCGTGCGCTGTTAGGTAAACTATTTTATTATATTCTAAAGACAGGTTGGGGTGGCCAATTACCACGGTATTAACGTCCAAGTTTTCATTTATTACATCAAGTCTACGGTCATTTTCCACACCATTGAATCAAATAGAGCAATTGTCATTTACTTGCATATGACCTACTACTAGTAAACCAGCATAACCCGAAAAAAACGTGTGTTGGTAAACTCACAGCCGTTATATGACTGTACTACAGTTGAATACGGTGCAAAATCTAACTTAAAACTAAATTCAACATCTAATTAAAACAGCAGAACTTACGGTTGTCTTCCATTGTATGTGTTCAGTTTGACATTGACATATTTACCAAGAATCCTCTCTTGCTAGTGTTTCTATAAAAGTTATAAAGACCTTTTGTTCCACATTTTAAGAGCAAAATTGCAAAGGTTCTGACGTATTGCCAATACATTTAATGTCATTTGTTATAACTCTTACAATTACCAATAATTTCTAACTCATGATCATAATTATTTCTTAGACAACTGTCTTAATAATATATATGTGTGTTGTAAAGAAGTGCGACACACAATTACGCACATTAAGAAATGAACTTTAAATAAAAATTCACAGATAAGATTTGTCATCATATTGGTCAATGAGCGTACGTATGAACGAAATGGCATACTACTGATGTCCTTGGTCTTACATTTTACAAACTTATGTTTACTTTCACAAATTCAATATTTGGCTTGCCGCTATGCTATAAGAGCCTGACATAACTACTGAAATCTTTCCAACAACCAAAACGAATACTTCAAAATGTAACATAATCCCTAGAGACAATTCTGCTCAATTGCCAGCGAGAAATATGCAATGACCAAATATCTGGTAATCCATGTGGTCAATTAACTGATAATGAAACACTAGACAAATAGCTTCAAAAACAGTTATTATTACGTAGGAGCCCTAGATTGTGTTGTCCCCTAGATTTTTCGAAAACACCTATACACTCCATTTAACAAGTAAAGAAATAAAAGGATCTTTGATTGCCTTAAGCGCATACCTGAGTTCAAAAACACCAAGTGTTGAAGACTTGACCAGATAGAAGGTCCGAACTCTATGTTTGACGTTTCCATTTCAGGTTATGATACAGCTGATACACGCGACTCTCAGTCACCTCATGGTAGTAATCTGGGGTAAGCTGTCTTCAACTTGAGTAATGAAGGTTATAGCATGAACGAGCCGTTATATAGCAACATCTGACGTTTGACCTTTAAGTGTAACCCTGACCTCTTATATAGGGTGACCGGTTGTACGCATGAAATGACTTGTCTTCAATGTTGTCATCCGTGGTAAGTTACCTTAAAATAATCATTATAATAGACAAAGCTTTATTCCCAATAATTTACTGTTAGGGCCAATAAGATATTCAAAATAAAACATTGACCTGTCATGTATTTAGACGAGTGTAACACGCAACTTATTGTCTTATGATGAACTGCATTTGTACCGAATTATTTGTAAATTCACAAGTATATGGAAAAGTTATGATTTACATTTGTAAGCCGTTAAATGGCGAAATTGACCGTTGATACCACATTTTGAGGTTTACCTTTGAGGAGAGTCGACAGTTGTTACATGCAACATGGCGTCTTTTAATGGTTGGCCTCTGTGATAAGTTAACTTGACATGCGTGATGAATGACTAAGTGACAGTCCAAACAGGCATTTGTTATGGCATATGTAATAAGTGAACAAGTAAGTGTGAACTTGACGTTTTAAAAGTGATACAGGTTGAACACGTTACGTGTTGTCTTATGATGAATTTCATTTGTGACAATCAATACATGTCTAAGTAATATCGCAGACAGGGATTTTCCAATTTTGTATTGCCAAATTTTTTTTCACCTCTACATGTGACCTTAACCTTTGAGTTTGGGAAACTACATTAAGGGAGGACACGTCGTCTTAAGATGGTTTACTTTTCTGGTTAGTTATTACAAACTCCCTCAATATACGACAAAGATATGGCCGATATAGGAATGTACTTTCACGCTGATTCATGGTCACATTTGACATTTAAACACTTAGTATGATCTTCACTTTTATGGAAGGGAAATGGGAACCTCACGCAACACATCGTCGTAAGATGGTGGACATGTGTGCAAAGAAATTTCAAATCAATCTATATATTGCAAAGCTGTGGCTGATACAGAACATTTTGCACAGACGTACATCCGTCGTGCAACTGCTATATTTATCAAACCTCAAATTGCAATAATACACAAATGGTACACACGAGTTAAATGAACTATAATTAATAAAATTGAAGAAAAAGGGAACTAAGTGCGGTACTTTTATTGTCAATAGTAATACGGGTTGTATCACATGTTACATAAGCTTCATTGATGATCATTGTGGTAATAAGGCTTGTTTTAGGTCTGATCTGGTGATATAGTTTTTATACAAACGTGTTCAAGATTCAAACTCGGACTGGATATTGTCAACTTAAACATTCTGACCAAGGTTCATCACGATTGAGGCATAAAGCATAATTGTGACGTTTTGAATGTAACAGGTTGTTTTAAGATTTGATTTTGTGACCTAGTTTTTTACGCACGAGGTACTCGGCAAAATAGTGTCAAGATATACATTCTGACCAAGTTTGATCAAGATTTAATGGAAAATATAACCTCTTCCGTGACGACCAACTAGAAGTTGACGACGCACACCACACACTGTACAACCGCACAACGCCGGAAGCCGGACATTGGATGATCATAATACCCCACCTTGAGCATTTCTCGCTCAGGTAAACAACAACAAATCCGGGAAACTGTGGCCAAATGTGAGGTCATATTAGAATTTGAATAACAAAAATTAAATGACAAACACTAAAACATAAACACTATAATTCTTTAAATGCACCAGACTTCGTTTTTAACCATGACTATTGATAAAATGTTTTATGGAATATAAAGATGCAGTATAACATAACTTCAAACCAAGTGCAATACAATGTATTCCATTCACTCGGAAAAATACGTGGTGTAAGAATAAAATCTAGACATAATACATAAATCGAAAAACAAATAATCTCAAAGGTAGGGAATAAAATAACTATTTATATATTTGATTATCGCTTAAAAATATGTGAGTTATTATTAAATTTAAAATAAAATAATGTATACAAACAACACCGCTTGGCTTTTCTTCCAATTTTAAATAATAATAAGTATGTATTAAACATGGCAAACTGCAATACAATGTATACTCATAGACCTTGCCGTTAAGTTAAGCGTGGAGCTTTATGTACATTTCATAAATAATTTAACTTCAAGTACTCTTGATTTTCCTGCGCCTGTTATACAATAAACATATTTTACTGAGTGTTTCCTACAAAGAAAGTATCCCCCTAATTAGTGCGGTCTGCACATGTAATCTGGTAAATAATTGCGCACACACATTAAGTACCGTTTTCCCAGCGTAAGGCTTGCATATTTAGAGTATAGCCGTCTAAATGTTCTGAAACTATTGAATCATTATGCAGTGACATGTAAAAATGTTTGGATTGTCGGATTTAAATGATGCATGTTCTTTTGTACAGTGTTCAACTGAGCGTTTATTATAATAACTTGTTCACTGAAGTTGACTTCAGTAATGTTTCGGTGTGTAATATAATAATAAATCAGAATTTAACAACTAGCATCTCATTTCGTCATGCGATCCATTGTATATATTGTACACCAAAAGAACAAACAAATGCATAACGTAACGAACACAAAGCATAGTACTCTATACTCATGGAACAAAAGTATGATTGATAAAATTAAGAATAAAGGTTCCCAATCTATAACGTTTTGCCAGATCAAATTATTTCTAAATGCCATCAATTATGTATCTTTGAATACGCAACACTCTATAATCTGTATGTAAGGCTATTACAATAAACGGTTGTTGATAGGCTGCTAAACAAAGGAAAAAAAGTTGCATATTCTGTATAGAGCATAGTGCCTTGAGGTCTTTGTTAATTGAATATGAACCAATATCATAACTATGATGTGCAGCTCGCACTCAGTATTGACTAAGGCAGAAGGGAAACAATTCCTGTTCATAGTCTCGACTCTGGACAATGCTTAGCCCTATATTTATGTAGTTATTTGCTGGAAAAAGTTTTCACCAATTCATCTGTTTTAGAGTGACCTTTGATTAAAAACGTGTGATCCGCCATTGTAATGGAAAATAATAAACTCGCCATATTTGATCACGAGTCTCCCATAAAAATTAACACAGTTCACGATACATTATACACGTAAAACTCATAAACATATTTGCGTTGCATCTCTGGACATTTGTATACGATGGTTATGAGCATTTACATAATGCTATTTCAGTCATATGTTTATAAGCAATTCACTCATTGAAAAAACATAAATTGTATTAGCACAAGTACATTATGATGACGGTGCCATACTGTCACACATTTTGTCATTGTGTCTTCACACTGACACAAATACATTTAAGCATCGTTTCAAGTTATAATGCACCAAAATTCAGTACAAAACCAACAGGCAGTGTTATACATGCACTTTCAAACTCACTGGTATACATCCTTTAAAAACATGATGCCAAATTTACAAAATATGTTTCAATCTTTAGTCGGTTATCATTGATTTCAGCTTTGACAATTTTTATTTCAAAATGATGGTATGTTGAGGTTAGTTAAAACAACATACACCATGCACCAAGTTCCATGAGTTAATCTACAATGTCCGGCTTGCTTGCTCTTGATTCTTGACCTCTTAAATACTCGCAGCTCCGCAGGTGCCGAAGATGGATGAGGGGAGATTTTATTTTAGAGCCAATCAACTTTGGATAAACTGAATCAACAAGGATTTTCTTTCGAAGGGGATTTTCTTGTTGATCTTCAGTGCAAATCCACAACATGCAAGCATGGGATGTACGTGAATACCTTCTTTTCATTGATCGGCACCTCTGTCCAATTGTTGGTTGCCTTGGAATTTACTATGAAAAAAATATTAGCATAATTGTAATGTTGATATGTACACTAAAACTTATAATAAAAACTATGTTTTAAGTTTTTGTGCTATTTTTAACAGTATTGTATTCATATCATGTCATTCAGTCAACCTCAATACAATTCAGGGTTACTTGATTTACCAGTATATTCTTATTAAGTGATCATGAGTCATTCAGTTACCATTGACCATAACTATTACAACGCAACAAGAGATGGTAAGAGAATGACGTTGACAAAATGTTCATTACCAATCACCATACAAGTTCAGTGAACGGTCTAGAAAACAAACTCGCTATTGGATTACCTCTGATTTTCATAACATGATATTTTTAAAGTTTCTGTGAAAATGCTTAATCAATTATATAACCAAGCTGCACATATAAACTTCTTTAACAATAGATATAGTTTTTAATCAATTAAAATCTACTGAGACAGGGTAGTTTGCATACTTAAAGTCTAACGTAATCTCTCCAGTTCCTAACACGTGACAAGGTGGGTTACAAAGAAGACAGGCTATGATCTGGTGGGGACTGATGACCATGCATAGGTGTAGAGCTTGCTGCTCTTACATAATGCTTAAAAGCCAAACTTGCAATAATTGGGTGAGTTGGGGGGGGGGGCGGTGTGCCTTTCTAAATATCTCAAACACGTAGGGTTGTCTTTATTTACCGACATAATTTTCAATCGATCATATATTCAATTTAAGAAACAACAAGTTTGATTTTAAATTGAAGAAATATACTATACTGGATAATAATATATCATATCCTGATAATTGATTACATAATATAATACGTAATACATTTTCATACACGTATTTTTCATAATATACAGCAGAAGTAAATCATTGATAATTAAAACAAGAAAAATGATTTTAATTATTTATTATTCATTTCATGTTTCATTTGTGTCGTGATGGAGTGAATGACAAATTCAGACTAAGTGTGGGGTTCGGAGCGCTATTAAAACGATAACCCCCAATGCTAAAGCATTGACAGTTCAAATACGGTGACCCCAGTTTGAATGATTTGTATGCGTAATATTGTTTTGCATATTGAATTTCGTATTGAATAGAAGATTCAGCAAATCTTAACAAACATACTCACCTGATAATGTTTCTTGAGTTTCATTTGCCATATATTAGTTGCAGTGACTGTACCTACTAAATAGTTAGTGATGTTCTAGTTAATATGAGTTTTAACCCGGAGCAAACGCCATAAACATGTGTAGAAAGTTACAATATTGTGCTTTCATGCGAGGCCGTTGACGGTGACGGTCTTCGAACGTTTTGCACTCACCGTGCTCAATTTTAATCTGATACAAACAGATAAAAATACACGTATAGCACAAATTGAAAAGATAAAATTAAAATTGACATGTGGTGTATTGAATTGTTACGTCGAATCTATGATTTATTTTAAGTCGGTGAATCATATAATTTCCTGTTCGTCTTGATATTGTAGCAAGATGTTAACAGTCCATATGTAAAATAAGAGTGAGGTTCTTAAAATAAAAGTTTCATGAAGGAATGAAGTTGAAACATGAATGCAATAACAATACATAGGTCAGATGGAAACACATGCAAAGAACAAGGAAGATTAATGGTCAATTCTGTATTAAAAATCAGGTTTTAGTATGCGTGGAATTTGACGCCGCGTATGATAGGCTACATGTCAAAACGATTGCAGTTTTTAATTTAGAACAATGATTTACAATGTTGGGCTTACCGAGACAAAGACGCCTCCATTGTCTGTGTTAAATATGAAGACAAAGCCACGTTACGTTCCACAGTGACTGATTGAACACATTAATTAATACAACGACGAAATATTTACATGTTCGTTTTTGTCAGAACGTAGCGGACCGCCAGTTCAGAAAAACAAGAATGTAATTTGTTCGCATGATTTGATATCATTATAATTATTATTATTTTACATACATCGCTACATCGTCAGCATACAACATATATTATGTTATCAGAAATATATTGTTGTTGTTTGAAATCGCACTGCATTGGGGAGAATTCGTGTATAAATAACTAAACCTTATTGCGCTACTTACGTCCCTTTCTTTGCTATCGATATTGCGCTATCGTGATATTTCCAATTTTACAAACACGACTCCATAAAATGGTGAACTTACCTTCAAGTATATTAATTAATTTGTCCCGTACACATGTGTTCCGACACATGTTTATACAATGTTTGGTACATACGCACATTGAACTCACGTTTGATGTCAATATATAAAACATACAATTTACCACCCGACGTTGAAATATATTGTTTAATCATACCTTGTAAAATGAACATAATATATCATGTGGAATATCCAGGTCGAACACGGCCTTCATTCTTTAGTTTTATTTAATGTTTATGTCAGGTGGATAACCTAGAATAAATGATAGTTGGAAACAATGAATACGAGATATTTAAAGTGAAATTGCTCTATATTTGGCGGGATCAGTGTTTGATCCGAATGTATGTACTGCGACGATAACACTTTGGATTAGCTATCTGGAAAAAATGTTATACAAGCGTTTTAATGAATCGCTTAATATGCAAGAAAACATGGTAAAGTACCTTTGAAATTTGGTACTTAGTCCGTGACTGCTCTGATGCATACCCGATTTATTACGCGTTGTTATACTTCATTGCACAGCAAATAATACGATGCTTTTATTTAATATAGTGTATTCCCGTTGATCATCGTTAAACAAATCTACAGAATTCTCCAGAGATGGTTAGTACATATTTGCTTTACATATAAACTCGTTAAGATATTCTTTTCACCTAATAAGAGGCACTTATGCCGAATTATCCGAATTACCGAATCCCTTACCTAATAGTGTTTCAAAATGTGTGAGCTATTTGTAAACGAAATCCATTTGATGATTTTTAAGCTTAAGGTGACAAATCTGTTTTAATTATGTTCGTGCTTATATATAACAATTGTTATAATAAAATTTGATAAGTTGGGTAATCGGATTCATCGTAGCAGGGAGTATTTATGTTGGGGTTTTTCTGACATAACTGAAATCCTTAGTCTACCACTTCTGGTTACCTGAAGTAAAATAACGACATGAAGTAAAATAAACTTTATTACATGATAACACGTGCATGTCACCCTGAAGTAAAATAACGCCCTGATGTATAATAAAAAATAAATGTATTTGTTGAAATTGCTCATCATAGAAATGTGGTAATGCAACTGATGAATGATAAACACAACTGTTTAAGATGCGATGCACTTTGAGTGGACTACAAGATGCATCAGTCTTTACAATTTACTTTTTTGTTGTTCACTTTGTAATGGCAAGTTCAACAGCATCTATTGCGCTATAGTAGAAGACTAGTACATTGCCTACATGTACCTGGCAGTGTTATAAGCCTTATTACATTACAACACTTGTTTGCCATCCTGAAGTGTCATCCAACTCTCCAGTATAATAGACACCTATATTGGTTGAGAATTGTATATCATCATTTAATAAACAAACATACACTAATATAATGTTATAGATAATATAAAATGATACTGATAAACACATTAAAATTGTTTACGGTGTGATGATTGTTTTCCGTTTTAGAAGATCAGTCTTCAAAACCAAGATTTGTTTTCATGTTTAATGGTAGGTGAAACGCATCAACTTTGCTAAAGAAGGGGACTATTCTACTGACTTTAAAAATTCCTGACCTTTCGGAGTGTGATAATATGGATGTAAGACAATACTACTGCTCATAAATAACCAACATTTTGTATAATTCGATTGAACGGACTACGCGAGGAATTAGTCTTTTAACCAAAGAACACTTTTGTGCTCATCGTGTAATGGTCCAATGGTCCGTGTGCAAAAAGCATCTATTTCACTAAAAAAGGGCTACCATATTGACGCCCTGAAGTGCAATAGCGTTTGTATTAGATGAAAATTGTATATCATAAAACACTAAAAATCATTGTTTAAACTACAAATGACATGAATATGTAGTAATACAAATGCTGAATGACAAACCTCAATAGTAAACTATGTGATTTACATTGTACGGACTGCATTTGTTTCGTTAAAAACTGAGACTAAATCTTAGTTGACAATTGTATCTCATCAAATAATAGAAAAACCCTCTTAGGAAATGTTATATATAAGGGTATAGATATAGAGAATAATAGGTTGGTGACGTTGATGGAGAATGGTTATCTGGCAAGGCTCACCCGATAAGATCCTCCACCTAGCCAGATAACCATTTATTATTCATTTGTGTCACGTAAAAATAGTTCCACATTAAACCGTTTCTTTTAATACTTTCCTATTAAAAATATGAGAAGAAATTAAAAACGAATCGAGAATTTGATATTTGTATTGTTGGAAATTGAAATAAAAATGCAACAGCAAAACAAAAACTAAATTTTGTTTGAACATTCAATTGAAAAAAAATGGCGTACACATTCAGTCTACTGTATGTCTACCGTTATAAATAAAATTGAGAAACACATCAAACAAATAATCGAAAATAATTATAATTACACGTAGCACATTATTTGAATAATTAAAATATCGATTGCAGCTGAAACTGTGCTGTAAGTTAGATTGATGGCATTATTTAAGCTTTGACAGTCCTAAAAAAAACTAAATTTAGCATAAACGACACGCTTACCTGAATCATCAATGACAACTTTAATCCAATGTTATTAATAAAGTAACAAATATATGCACTTCCATTGTCTGTTCTTCTTGTTATGCATGACAAACACATTACACACAACCGAAATACGTTTTGGATTCGTTCGGTTTTTTAAACAAAAAGTTTACTGTTAAAAAACCACCACATAATGTTATTGTTGTCACCGAAATGACGTCACACGGGATACGTCATACATTGCGTAAGTAGGTGAATGAAAATAAAAATACGAAAAGCTGGTTCGGTAATATATTTTAAAGAAGACACAAACAGGATGATGTGTAAAAAACACGATAATAATAAAAAGAAACGGTTTAATGTTTTAATGATAAAAAGTAGTCCGTCACCGGGGAGCGACTGACGGATATTCGAGGTCACGTGGTCAACTAGCCTAATCAGGCTGATTTAAAGGCATGTGACAGGATAAATGTGGTTATCGGTGTGATGCACATCAGAAGTACTTAACGCTTTATCGGGCTTTAAAACTTAACTATTATTGTATTAATTGTATTTTGGTTATGTTACAACCGTAAGTGTAATAACGACTATTACACTTCAGGTTGTTATAAATAGTTGGTCAATGGAAAAGACATATCGAAGAAACGCATTACTCGACGAAAGTTTACAAATTGTGATAAAGAACAATGACATCTTGAATAATTAAATTGAATAATTGCAATCATTTAACATTATTTATTTCATTTACATTATTATGTATGTGTATGTGTTTGATTGTATTGTAGTTTTAAATACTTACTTGATACTTTGATTATATAAATGTGATCGATCGCGTCCGTATTTCGTCTTAGGTTCGTTAAAACTGTCCTTTTTAAGCCTTTCTTAAATACCATATTTTAAGAGGATGTTGTAATTGCAATCAGCTGCCATGTCAACGACAAACGGCATACATGTGTCAAGGTATTGCGATTTGGGATGTGGGTAGGCCTTTGAAATAACATGTTTTTGTCATTCTTGAATTATTAGTTTTCGATTTACTATATCTTTCTTCTCTCAAAATTTGGAATAATTAATGTAATGAAAATTTTATATGTTTGCTTCTATAATGTTCGATAAGCATAGCTGGTTTTATTAGTATTTCAATTATACTGTACATCCGCTTTAATAATGTTTAATTTCGTTGGTAAATCGATTATTCAGTACAGTCGCTTTAAAAATGCTTAATTTTGTTACTGGTGACGTCATCGTGTCTTCGCTCCTAAATACGTCATCGCTCCGAACAACTTACACAGTTTTAGCTACAGTATAGGTACATGTACTCGAGTTTATATCGGTCAACTTTATTTTTAATAATATACGCGTGTATATATCACGCAGCCCCCATGTTTTGATCATTGTTATTTTCATTACGATAAATTATCGCCTCAGTCTATACGGTTATTCTTTTTTAGGTATAACAATCATTTTCATTTGCATTTTAGTATATTAGTCACATAAACAATCAAGTAGGTAATTTGGATCTTTTACACCCAATATTGCTGCTTCTTCATGTAGGTGCGCGATGATGATCTCAAATATTAACTATTTGATGCTATATTCTAAAATCTTTGTGTAAAAAGAAGGGATATAGTTGATGCGTGTTAGTAATTTCATTTCATCGTGCCTCAAAAAGTTGTAACTCTGTTGCTCTGGTCTCCTACCTACCATTGAGTAATTAAAAAGTAATTTAATTGAATGCGTTTTAATTCCCTTTTATTTCTGTTTAATTTGAGTTGCAATGCTATGGGGTTAAATTTTATTTACACTTATATGTATCATGAATATTGCTGGGCCAAATGTGAGGTTGAGCGCTCTATAACCGGTTTAAACCCCCAATGCTTAGCATTGACCGTTCCAAGGCGGTGACCCCAGCTTTATTCTACTATGTGTTTATGTTGTTTCGTTTTGTGCCGTACTGTACCGTTTTGGCAATTGGTTCCTTGTCATAAATAAAGGGCCACAAAGGTGTGTATGATAGAAATGCAATACTGCTGCAGTATCTGGAGTTTCACTTCTTTATATTGAATTATTTAAAAACAAAAACAAAATCAGTTGGTGTTTTGTCTTTTTTTTTGCGTTTATTAATGAGTTTGAATGATTGATGCATAATGTACTACGTTAAATATACTATTGTTTAACAGTGAAAATGAATATAAAAACGCATATGTGCATGGGCTTGTATGTTATGCATACAACAATATATTTGAAGGTAAATTGTTTATAAGTCGCATGTTAAGTTGAGCGCTTAAGTGTGCCACACATGTTTAGTTTAAACCTATTTATTTTTTCACGATTGCATCGAAAGCCTATGGCTTATTTGAAACGCTCTCGAATCCGTTTCCTGGGACAAGAACCAGTTATTGGTGTCTTAGGGTGAGATCTAAAGAACGACCCCTCTATTTACTAATAATTGTGTAATATTCATGCTGTGCTTCTACATATTTAATGCAAATCTTAACAAAATGACTTAAACATGAACACATTACCTTATACTTAATGATACCATACTAATTGTAATCCCTTAAAAATATGCTAAAAACAAAAAGTATATACAATTTAATATGTTAACTTTGTCTGGAGTCATCTTACCAAGCTGCGGTTCCTTGGAAATAATACTGTTTTCTGAAAGTTCAAAATTGCAAGCAAAGTATAAAAGTAACAGGGAGAACATTAACACAAAATTATAACATATGCTGAATTAAATGTTAACCACGAACGATTCAATAAGTCTACGGATACATTTAAACAATTATTAGTGTCAATCTTACACACATGTATTGTCATTCGTTGTATATGCAAACAAAATTGGTCACTTAAATACAAGACTTGCTGACAAAATTGCTCTCCTTATTATGTTCATAGGGTTTAAAGACGCATACAAAAACGAGCTTTGCATTCCCTTGTTTCTGCAAAATGTTATTCAGTTATTGATGTGAATAGATGAATGCAACAGCATTATTTGCTTTCACAATACGTCTAGTGGTTCAGGGGGAAACGCTTAAAATAAAACACACGCTAGTCTGGAATGGAATTGCGATGTAACTTGATGAAAACGTCTGTCAAAATAAGACATCATATCAACTTAATGCACCATTAACGTGGCGAATGTATTAAGTGACAGCGTTTTGAATTCATATTTAATGTTCGTTCAGGATACAGTGTCTGCATAAATCGACCGTGTACCATTATGCACGTCTTGCTTCTGATGTTTTATGTGCTTGCTTTTTGAAAGCTGTATAACAATTTGTGGCGATAAACAATTTCAAGAGTTATATACAATTCTATGTTCATCATGTTTTGTGTAAAATAGTCAAACCTCGAATGAAGGATATATGTTTATATACGCTTGTCTTTTGTCTGCGGTGGCATCTGTTAAATTGATTGCCACGATGAAAGGTCAAAGTAGAAAAGAGTGTATAGTAGCCTTTGAAGTGAAATATAAAATTTACTTTCATCATTTTAAGGACAAGTTTTGCAATTAGTGTCCTACTTTTAAATGCTATTAAAGGCAAATTGTGAAATCGTACGTAGTTGTAAATGACATCAACCCACCATAATACATATGTGTCCCATGCTTATCTTATTAAAAGAACATTATTTTCAGTCATTCACCAGCCTACATAGCCTGAATGTTAGAAAAAGAAATGTAATTGTGTTTTAAATGTTGTATATACATTATAAAAATATGTTATGTTTCAGTGTCAGAGTTACGTTATTTCATAGCTGGAAGTGGCACCCAAAACAAATAGGACACAATAAGACAGTTATCAGAGCTTTATGTGATCCGAAACAACCCCACATTGTTCTTGCATAATTTGTTTTCATGTGGTTTTTAACGCTATCATTTAAAAAATACCCGGCGCATAGTTTATTTATGAGATTAAGATAAACATTTATTAAGACTGGATATACTGATAATTGAGCATAATATAAAATTGAGAAAAATCAATGAAAAATGATGTTTTCCTTTTATATAAGTTCATTTGTTTTCAATGGAATGCGGAGGGAATATAAAAGGCATCCCTTCACTGAACAACTGCTGAAAATATTGAAGTAGAATGCATCTAGGAAACGCGTGTGGATCCAAACCACCGGTTTGTCATCTGAGGATACCAAACATTGAGGTTAGACAGGGAAGAAAAACACAAAGGACTATTGCTGATGTCCATCAAAAACACTATCCAGTATGCATAACAGACCACATAACGCCACAACTGTCCTAGTTTGGAACTACAAGAGGGTAGACTGGAACATGTGTCAAAGCCTTACCTAACTCTACAGTAAGGGTCTGAAGAAAGACGACCTTAACGTAAATCGAGTCACCATGGACTACAAAGGTAAAGGTAAGGGTCTTTTTTATTATAGTGTCACCCCTCTTGAAAGGGCCAGTCGATCTGACTTATGAGACACTTTTTGCGTGTATACCATGTACCTCCCAACTCCTATCACTATGCCAGGCGCCAGGCGGATAGAAGTCGGTAACCATTCATGTTTAACGCTCGCGGCTCACGAGCCGGCCTAATCGGAACAAGTCCCATGACAAACATCCATCCTTAGACAAACGCTCCCCATGGGGCTCGAACCTACGACCTCCCGATCCCGAGGCGGACGCCTTATCCACTAGGCCACGGCGATCGGACTACAATCAGGCCATTCTTAAAGCAGCTTCAGAAACAATCTCATGAGAGCAAATCCGTTGCCGTATAAGGCAATTTTTTTACATACATTTTTAAGGTAACTAGTTTTAAACAGAAATAATGTCTAAACTAGTAATTAAACTTTTCATTACAATTAACATTTCATTAAATAAAAATCACAGCCAATACTTGACACGATTATTTTAAATTTAAACTTCAGACGTTATACACTAAATTTAAAACGTAGGAGGACCTATTGACTACAAAACATAACTTCCGTTCCCATTTTAATTACCCACAAAGTTGTCCAGCGTATTACATGTGGTTCAAGTCTAATGATCACGTTATTGGCAATTTTGAAAATGGAACTGCGTATTTATGACGAGCGTTCAAAAAGAAGTTTAAACCCGTATTGCTGCATACAACGCGTACGTCCTCTTTATATGTCCGTTAAGTGTTTCAATTTTTAAATTGTGAAATTAGTTGGCCGTGTTTTATATACACGCATTAATATTGATTATTAATAATAGTAGAGCAATTATACAATTAAAAAATACTGTTGCCAGTTAATAATCGTGTTTTTGTCATAAACGGTTAATATACGACTTAAACCCATTCTGGATACGTGCAATTGTTGTTTTTTATATGAACATGCGTATCGGATTCTCTTTAAAATATATGTATATGTTTTTAAATTATTCTGCTCCACTGTTAGTTTATTAAACTAGAAATAACAGTTCAACTATGTATTTCTGGTTTTATTTAATATCTTTAAATAATTTACCCTTTGAATACTTTCCCCATTAAGATATGTACAAGTCAAAATATTGTTTGATTACGGAACTAATATTTATCTTTACGACCAACTTCTTCATTTGCCTTCTTGTCACGAAAATGCGTGGTTGATAGCCATTTGAAATAATACAATATTCAATTAAGCACATTACAGCGTAAAACAGAAGGATATTGTCAAATAAAACCGAATTCAACAAACTAAGTCATAGAAAACACATTAACACATTTAAATACCTGTTTTTATGTTTCTTGTTAAAAAGAAAAAACAATCCAATGCTTCGCTTTAAAGTCCCATAATTTGAATAGTCTCTGAGATTAATGATTATATATGTATATAACCAAGATTTTACCAACATATCAAGTGAACTGTTTGGGAAATCACCCGTTAGTAAAGCCGAATTACTAAATGATAACAAGACAAGAGATTATCCCAAAAAATCTTGTCAGAAAAACCGGAAAACAAGATGATAATTAGATCTTTCGCTTAAATGTGTCTACAATAAATATTATGGTAATACTACAATTACTACTACTACTACTACTTCTACTACTACTACTACTACTTCTACTACTACTACTTCTACTATAACTACTACTACTACTACTACTACTACAACTACTACTACTACTACTACTACTACTACTACTACTACTACTACTACTACTACTACTACTACTACTACTACTACTACTACTACTACTACTACTACTACTACTACTACTACTACTACTACTACTACTACTACTACTACTACTACTACTACTATTACTACTACTACTACTACTACTACTACTTCTACTACTACTACTACTACTAGTTAGTTTTTTTAACAAAGAATTATTGATAAATTTAGTATACTAAATTCATAAGGTCAAGATAACTTAATTTTAAAATAAGCGCACATGCCTATAACAATAGCACGCATAATACCTTCTCCTAATGTAATATATATGGATTGCCCACCCATGCAGGGCCCGTATTAAGTACATTGTCTTCTATTATTGGACCCACGCGGGTCCTTGATTGAAACAATTTGAAGAGGGCAGGACAAATATATCAGTTGCAGTGTCGATATAGGCCCTCTCGGGAAAGCCCTTACCCCTCCCCATGAAATCAATGCGCGGCCCATTTAACCATGTTTTTGTACGGACTGAAAATATGCTTTGCTGTTCGCTTCTTTTAGAGACAACGATGCGTGTAACACGGTTTTCGCATCTCCAACATTTTGATACACAAGGGGAAAACAAATAAACAAATGTGAGGGCCATGTTTAACCCAGATAACTAAATCAGATAACACTTAAATCTGATGATTACCACATGCATTTGGTAAATTGCACACATATATGACTGTAAGAACACATAAACTATTTAACCATATAACTTTTTTATTTCCCAACATTTGTTTTTAAATATCCTTAAGTAGATATGGAATATTTATATTATAGTTTACAATACAAATATGAGCTTCTAAAAATACAATAAACACTTAAGCACACCAATATAAAAATATACATAAATGTATATCTTCAAGTAGCAAATATATACATTAATACTACACAATCATGACAATAGTGCAACGATCGAAATGCAATATGTTACATGATAAGCCTTTCCTATGACGCATAAATATTGTCAAATATGACATGTTATACAAACATAAGGCAGTTTGTATCCTTTTCTTGCATACGTTTACAAATTTTCCAGCAGGCTTTAGTATCAGTGTTAGCAAACTTATTGTGTGTGATATTTGTATCGTATATAAATCGCATTAGAGATTTTGGTAAATTAATAATTGTGCACCAGAATTCAATAGACCTCTAACATAACAGTTAATTGAACTCGTCATAGTTCGCCTAAGACGGCTGCATTTGATGTATGTTGGCGGAAACCTAAATATATTTACAAAATTTAACATGTATTGCGTCAACCTCGTGGTTTTTATAGACCCCACAACTGAACAACGATGTGTTATTATAGGTACAACTTAAGTGTAAATAGTTAAAGTTCTGTTTATACGTCGAGTTGAAAATTACTTAACATAGACAGAACAACATTAAATGCCTTTCAGGCTTGCTAATTCGGGCATTTAAAAACATCATTTAACTAAGCATTTTTATTGAATTTGATACCATCGTAAGTAAATGTGTCAACCATTTCAATGTTTTCATTGTTCAATTACCATACATAGTTATTTGTAGCTTTCCTATTTTGAAATATACAGACTTAAGTATGTTACACATTTATTTTAAATCCCAGTTTCGAGAGTTAGTATATATACAAGTCAACTGGACTTGTAAGCTAGCAGGATCTGTTGTGAATAGCGGTATATCATCGGCAAACAATATCAGATATAAACATCCGCTGCTCAAATGGCATAATTATATAACACAAATGAGATGCTATTCTTCGAATAACAGTATATCAAATCACATGTTCTTTAATAACTTTACAGTTATTTATACTTTTTTTCAGTATTTTCAAAATATTAAGATATAAGTGAACAAAACATTTGAAATAATTTAGGATATTCTTGTTTCTATGGAAACAAATACATTGTTTTGCTATTTTAATATTTAATGCAGTAGGGATCTAAGGAGATCGTTTATATTCGGGCGATTACGCCTTATTCGGAAAGCGTTCGGCCACGATTTTCATCTACGTCAAAGTCCGGATATAAAACTTAAAACACGAAATAAATGTGTGTGTTTTTATTTTAAAACTAAACGTATTTATCTCTTTAAGATGTATTTACTTTAAAACAAAAATAATATTTAATAATTCCCTTGACAAAACAAACATATTTTAGTTCATGACGTCACGTTTGTTGACATTCTGTTGAAAAGTTAAAGTGCGTAAACAGAGCAGGCGGTTTGCGAACACGAAAGATGATGTGATTTCGATTATCAACGTTGTTCTTCTGTTTAATGAAGGCAGTTTATTGCAGACACAGTACCATTACGGTATGATGTATTCACATGTTATATATATATATATATATATATATATATATATATATATATATATATAT
>VMBQ01007809.1:14506-24816 GCA_007657795.1 Dreissena rostriformis
GCAGTATGATAAACAATCACTGGGAAGTTGATAATTCAATAATACAACATACAGCCAGGTAGACAGCAGTATGATAAACAATCACTGGGAAGTTGATAATTCAATAATACAACATACAGCCAGGTAGACAGCAGTATGATAAACAATCACTGGGAAGTTGATAAATACAACATACAGCCAGGTAGACCGCAGTATGATAAACAATCACTGGGAAGTTGATAATTCAATAATACAACATTCAGCCAGCTAGACAGCAGTATGATAAACAATCACTGGGAAGTTGATAATTCAATAATACAACATACAGCCAGGTAGACAGCAGTATGATAAACAATCACTGGGAAGTTGATAATTCAATAATACAACATACAGCATCATATGATACACAGATGTAACAGAAACAAAATGGAGAGATTTTATGATGTATCTGACCTTAGGGCTGTAACACCCTTGTCATTCTGACTGTAGATCATCGTCATAGGGATATATGATATATTGTTAGAAATTGAAGTATTACATCTATATATTATACTGTAGAAGTTTACCTATTGTGGTACAGTTATTATTAAATGTTATTTATTATAAATATTCTGTACTAAATGTGTAATTGGTAAAACAACTGAAATAAAGGATTTTAACAACCTGTTAATTGTCTATTTGCTAAACTTCTCTTAAAATATCAACAAAATGTTCTTCAACCTGAGCCTGCAGTAGTGCCTACCAACATGAAAGTGGGCTGGGTTTATCTGTTCAACTGATGGAGTTGGGAAGTCTTATACTTTTTGCTATGTTGATAGCATTAACAGTATAGTCCTTCTCCTTATACCCTCCCGTTTGCCAATTATCAACTCGTTCATTGATGGCAGCTGTTATCCAAACAATGTCTTATACAGGAAAGTCGTCTGCACTAAACCAAAACTGCGACTTTGTACATGTACTTATAACTTTTTTGGAAGTATCTTTGCATAAAAACAGAATATTCGTATATAAATTTTGGATTCGAATATTCAGCCAATTGTTTGATATTCAGTCTCATCCCTAGTTTGTACTATACCATCATATATGATATGAACAGTGTAATAGGATTCAGTGTTATATGTATAGATTATATACCTAGTTGAGAAAAATTGGCTGGGCTCATACTTTCTGGCGGGTATAAACTCCCGTAGCTGCGAAATTGTTTATATCCCATGACAAGTATCTTCTATGCTTTGATATTTCATACCTACATGACTAGTTATTTTAAGTCTGTGTTTAAAATTGAAACAAGGGCTGATTGTAAAACATGCATGCCCCCTATATGGGCTGTCAGTTGTAGTGGCAGCCATTGTGTGAATACATTTTTTGTCACTGTGAACAACGGTGGTGGTGGTGGTGGTGGTTTTACACTTAGGTCACTGTGACCTTTGACCTAGTGACCTGAAAATCAATAGGGGTCATCTGCAGGTAATGACAAATGTCCCTATGAAGTTTCATGAACCCAGACGTAAGCGTTCTTGAGTAATCAACCGGAAACCATTTTCCTACTTCCAGTCACTGTGACCTTGACCTTTGACCAAGTGACCTGAAAATCAATAGGGGTCATCTGCCGGTCATGACCAATGTCCCTATGAAGTTTCATGATCCAAGGCGTAAGCTTTCTTGATTTATCATCTGGAAATCATTTTCCTATTTCCAGTCAACCATTTTACTGCTTCAGGTCACTGTGACCTTGACCTTTGACCTAGTGACCTGAAAATCTATAGGGGTCATCTGCTGGTCATGACCAATGTACCTATGAAATTTCATGATCCCAGGCGTAAGCGTTCTTGAGTTATCATCCGCAAACCATTTTCCTATTTCCAGTAACTGTGACCTTGACCTTTGACCTAGTGACCTCAAAATAAATAGGGGTAATCTGCGAGTCATGATCAATGTTCCTATGAAGTTTCGTGATCCTAGTCCTAAGCGTTCTTGAGTTATCATCCGGAAACCACCTGGTGGACGGACCGACCGACAGACAGATCGACATGTGCAAAGCAATATATCCCCTTTTCTTCGAAAGGGGGCATAACAACACTATCACCATTGTATAGTGCTTGTTGTTGCCATCGGAAAATAAGCTCCTCCCACTTCCCTTTTTACAAAATCCAGGGGTTTAAAACTATAAACCTGCCATAAAACTCAAAACAATTTATCCTGATTTATTTCGAATTCTGATGCAAACACAGCGCCGCAGAAGATTACTTCTTTTTCGATGGCAGCTGGCCAAGGGCATCAATCAGTTGCTGTTTGTGGTGGTCCGGTACATACCGGGCCTCCTGATCAGCATCCGTTGACTGAAAATACAAGCAATCTGTGAGCTCGGAGAGTTTACTTTAGTTGCTGAGGCGGTTGACTGTGCACTTATAAGTGTGTGTTATTGAGCCTTATACTGGGAAATCTGTGCTTAATGCATGTGCCTGAAGTGTCATCCCAGATAAGCCTGTGCATTCTGAACAGGCTTATCAGGGACAACACTTTCTGCCTAAACTGGATTTTTGTAAAAAAGAGACTTCCCTTACCACTCAGATACGCATTTTAGATCATCAAATTAGATTAAAGACTTCTTAATAGTTTCAAGTTTTAAAGGCTTTATTTCCAACCCTTATATACTGATGAGCAACAAACAGCATAAAACCTGAACCGACTGAGAGTTACTCGCAGGCTGGTCTGGTTTTATGCTGGTTGCATAAAGCCATTTTTAGCTCAGCTGTTTTCGCCGAGGTATTGTCATAGCCAGCTCGTCCTTCCGCCGTCCGCGTCGTCCCAAAACTTTAACATTGGCCATCACTTTTGCAATATTGAAGATAGCAACTTGATATCTGGCATGCATGTGTATCTCATGGAGCTGCACATTTTGAGTGGTGAAAGGTCAAGATCATCCTTCAAGGTCAAAGGTCAATTTTTTTTATTCAAAACTGCACCCACAGCCGTGCGTTGGCACCCGCTCTTCGGTGCTCTTGTTCACTTTGCTTCTGAGTGGATTAGGGTTAAATGAAAAATTCCATAAAAGCGGAAAGTGTCGTCCCTGATAAGCCCTCGCAGACTGCACAGGCTAATCTGGGACGATACTATGCACATGCATTTAGCCCAGTTTTCCCAGAACTAGGCTCAATCCATAAAGTATTCATGTTTTGTGAAAGCTCCAGTTATGCCAAGAAATTTCAAAATTGATTTGCTCAGAAAAGCCAGAAATGTTTCAGTACTGTCAGAATAAAGAACATCTGATATAAATAGCAATCCTTCGTTCCGGTAGCCTGACTACAATATTTAAAAAAAAATCAGGGCCTAAGGCCCTAGGCTGCTCATGTAGGAACTTAACCGTTATGTGCAGATTGTGTTATTCTTTTAGTTATAACTCGGCATGACACAGATTTGATATGGTCTTAAGACAGTATTATAACAGTGGGAGGCATACAAATTCAATATTAATTAACCCGTGCCATGCGAAAATGGGTCATGCCATATGCAGGATGAGTAGCTCCAGACCAGCCTGGGCATCAACAGACCAGCCCGGCAACTGGCCGCATATGGCATAAGGCATGACACGGCCCAATTGAAAGTACATACTTCAGCCACAGTGACTTTGACGCCCTCTGGTATATGGGACCAGATGTTGTCCAGAAAAATGGGAAGTTTTGTGGAGTCTATATTCTGCAGCTGAAATATATCAAAGATTAATTTGAAAATGCATGTAAATACCTTATTCAGACAAGATATTGTGTTCACACAATATCATAAGGTATTCAATGTTATTTGTAAGAAAGGGAACTGTTACACACAGGACTGTGGACCTGGTTTTGTATCGACTAAAAAAATATATTAATAAATTTTATCTCAGCTGTTTTTGAAGAAAACCCCAGGTATTGTCATAGCCAGCTCGTCCGCCGTCCTCATCGTCCGAAAACTTTAAGATTGGCCATAACTTTTGCAATATTGAAGATAGCAACTTGATATTTGGCATGCATGTGTATCTAATGGAGCTGCACATTTTGAGTGGTGAAAGGTCAAAAACACTTTTTTCATGTATTTCTCATGGACCTGCACATTTTGAGTGGTGAAAAGGTCAAGGTTATCCTTCAAGGTCAAAGGTCATAAAAACTAAATCCAAGCACCCACAGCCAAGCGTTGGCACCCGCTTTGCGGTGCTCTTGTTTTCTTTAATTTGATTAACACATTTAGTTAAAAGTATTTTCCTCAAGAAGTGATTTTGATATTGCATATGTTAACCAATTGGAAGTTACTAACATCCACTGCTATTAAATGGAATAGAATTTTTCGTTTAATCCATTATTGGCGGTTAAAGCTCATATGAGCACAAAGTGCTTATGTTGAGCTATTATGATCACTCATGTCTGGCGTTGAGTACGTGGCGTGCCTGGTCAACTTTGAGCTTGTTAACACTCTAGAGGCCACATTGTTGATGTGATATTTAGTAAACTTGGTCTGAATGATTATCTTGGCAATATGTAGGTCAAATAAGAATCTGGGTCAAGTGAGCCAAAACACTTTGTCTCCAGGTCAAATCTTAGATAACCCATATTAACATTTACCACTCTAGAAGTCATATTTATGACTCAATCTTGATGAAACTTGGTTAGAAAGTTTATTGTGACACCATATTTGCATTTGGGTAAAGTTGGGTAAAAAATTAGGTCACCATGTCAAGTTTTTGACATTCAGTGTACCTTAAACTCAGAAGAGCGCTTCTGGGCCATCGTAGCCCTCTTGTTTGTATTAAATTACAAACCTTCAAGGCACATTTTTTACGTTTTTTTTTAAATTCTTTTCCAAAAGGTTCTAGTGTTCTGACAAAAAATGTACAAAAAGATAATATAAATCAAAGCATTTATTTCTTACCTCAACCACTCGCTGATACACATTTAGGTTACATGTGCGATCAATCTTTGTGGAGTTTGGCTGCAGGGTCTGCATCTCCAACTTCTGGGCAGGCAATGGCCACCTATCAATACACAACATGGATTACAAATGAAACAGGACTCAGCTTTTTAATGCACCCAAATTGTGGTAATTTCTCATGTTCTAGCAAATAATCTGCCTTGCATCCGTTTTGATGCATTTGATTTTTATCATTTGACTTCAAAATGACAAAATTACTTAAAACATGATATTGTAGTAATACTACTTGTTTTTTTTTGTAAACCATTCTACTTTATGACAATTTATCTTTTCTAAAACATTAAACATATATTCAGAAATAAAACAAAAGAAAGTATTTTGATCATAAAGCCCCTTATTTTTCAAACCAGTGGTCGTTTTTGAAAAAATGGCCCCCAGTTTTATTACCAGTTTAAATTCCAATGAGAAATCCCTTTTTTTAAAGTCAAATTTTTATCAAACAATTTCCTTTTGAGGTATATTTCTGAAGACAAGAGGTTCAAAAATATGAATGATATTGTTGTGTGAGAAAACATACAATTATTATTGAATACAATTTATAAGTACTCTTCCATGGTTCAGGGTGCTGCTAGAAAGAGGACAATAACAAGCCGGTGATTACTTTACTAAATTGTGCATTTGCTTCGTCTATTATTTGTTATAAAGGATTTTAAGCACAGCCTTATTATTTAACCCTTTGCATGCTGGTAAATTTGTCGTCTGCTAAAATGTCGTCTGCTGAATTTATAAAATTAGCATTTTCTTCGATTTGTTTTCAAAGAATACTATCAGAATAGCAAACAGTTTGGATCCTGATGAGACGCCACGTTCTGTGGCGTCTCATCTGGATCCAAACTGTTTGCAAAGGCCTTCAAAATCCGGTTCCAGCGCTCAAAGGGTTAAGCATAGTGCCAAGTTTTTTTGCCATTAAATATTTTCAAAAATATTGTTAACTTAACTTCTAAAGATATTCACACTCTTAGAGTTAATAAGTACAACTGTGCAGCAATAGGGGGAGCAAAAAGGTGAAGGGTACTGCAACAAGCTATTTTGCAGTGGGTCTTTTCCTGGTTAGGCAGATAACATTTTTATCAACTCTCACATTCAATCACTCACGTGTTTGTTTCTACACGCATGATTCCAGCAATGCGATTCACATATTTGGCATACGACTCGAGTATTGTGTAGTCGTAACCTTGGAGCTTGACCAAAACTCCAGGGTAGGGGGGTATTTCTGGTTCTGTGACCTGCAAACACAATATGTTCTATAGTCAGCATTATGAATAGTATTATTCAATACCTGTTTCTCGTATCGCACAAAATTACTACAATTTGGTTGCAGCATACAAAATATATATAACAAAATAACAAAGCTAGTTAGATTTGCTGGAAAGAAGTAAATGAACTGTGAGAACATAATAACACTTTAAGGTCACGCAGGTGTAATTAATAACCTTTCCACCTAACAATCAGGATGTCCAGGGTTCAAACCTTACTCTGCTTAAATATGTATCACAAACAAAAAATAACTTGTACTTTAAATTCCGATCAACTGCATTAAACCCCACATAACATTAATAATGATTTTGACTTGGAAAAAGTGACAAACAATTCAATCATACTAGAAGCATGTGTAATAAAACATCAAGTTAAAAAGTTAGGAAGTTTTTTAATATTTGCTCTAGAAATTGAATCTTTTAACATCCATAAAGAAATTGAACGTTGACAGTGTTTTATTACTGTGTCTGTAGATTGTGTTACATACCAATCCATCAGGCTCCCATTTGTACAGACCCAGCCTTGTAGTGGAAAAACTTCTGCAAAACAAACACAATTTCTTTTCTGCAATTCGAGTAAGACTAGCAGTAATTGTGCTGTCATAAAGAAATCTTGAATATATTTCTGGCATCATTGAAACAACACATTTTCTTCATTGTTGAACCCTTTATTAAATCTATCAAATTGGTAACCATTTATATTGTTTATGGTATTACTAGTCATTATTTGCTTTCAAAACATGACACTAATGAATTATTTATGAGACATCTTATTGGTTCAATGATAAAGACTGCATGATAATTCAACCAATGTTATTTGACCCACATCATGTGAATATGGGTCTTAAATGTTCACGGTACATGTACTTGCAAACTGCAAGTTCAAGAGAAATAAGTTCAATATCCACTCACCTTTCTATCTGTTTCATGCATTTAAGTCTGGAGTAGGAAACTGGAGACATGAGTGCTCTTCTGAGGAGATCCATTCTCTAATCAAAAGAAAAGAATTTACCATAAATTACTCATCATTACTACATGACAGGTTGCATGGAAGTGGGAAGAAATTAACTCTCAGTTTGTTGTCCAAAATTTGAGCCATGGAAGCATGAGGCATGAGTAGTCCATATAAACCGACTCCCAGAGCCTATGATAATTTTTGCTATGACGGCTCTGGGAGTCCGATTATATGGACTAGAGGCATGAGGAGACTCCAAACTTATCTTAGCTTTATCTTAATTTTATACACCACTGTACCTGGATTAATAAACATATAAGCTCAGCCAACTTTTGACAAAAAATTGCTTTTTTTTCTAAACAAGCTTGAATTGATGTTTGAAATACTCATGCCTTACAATATCATGTGTTAGGAAGGCATGACTTCCAATATTTTCCCCTATGTGAAAGTCCTGATATTACTATTCAGCAGGGATGGAAATTAGTGGTTGCCCGTGAGCCTGGGGCAAGTAGATTTTGGCCTGGGCAACTCAATTTTAAAAGTTTTTAACAGGACTTGTTCACAGATTTTGGCATGTTTTGAAGTTTGTCATTTAATGCTTTTAATTGATAAATATAAACATCAGCACTAAAGAGCTCCAATATAAAAAAAAGAATAAAAGTAAAAAAAATAATAATTTAGCCACACCAGGGCTCGAACCACTGACCCATGGAGTAAAAGCCAAGCTGCGAAACCACTCAGCCATCCGTCTTGACATGTGTGTGTGTAATTCAGAGTTTAAGTTCGGGTTGCGTTGAGTCTTTACAACTACATTATGTGCGGACCTGACCATCTGTCTTCATATGGGTTGCCATTTATTTACTTAGTATAACCATCCACGTGTTGTTTCAAAATATAACGATAACACAAGATATCGAAATTTTAAAATAATTTCGTGTCTGAGACGCTCGATAATTTTATCAATTTCTAACGATGATTTTTCATAAACGAAAGTGTATTTTCAGTAGAAGTCTGTGGTATTTAGTGTTATTTCGCACACTGATGTACATTGTTCATTTATTTCTTGAATCTGTGACAAAAAGTTGAAAAATTCTTATTATATAATTATATATATATGATAAACTGTGAGCAAGTCCCTCTAGAGATTGAAACAATTCAGTGCAATAAAAATCGGCGACCGTGGATCGATAATGAGTTTAATAATATTTATTATGTAGGCATAGGAAATTATTCAATTTAGGCTCATAATAATACATAATGCATTGAAAGCAATGTAATTTAATTATGGATTTATTTTATTAAAAGATAGTATTAGAAACACATGACAAGACATGTAAGTCATATTTCTGGGCTCATTTCTCTGTAGCTGGGCAACCAATAGTTAAAAGTTAGTTTCCATCCCTTTTCAGTACAGTTTAACAAATGAATAGCCTCCAACAGGTCAGTCATTCTTATTGGCAATCTTTTAGTACAACCAACATTGTCTAGAGATGTCCAACAGAATTTTTAGAACAGCAAATGAGTCTGTTTCACTATGGCATATCATATTATAGTAATTAAGAACACATCGGACAAGGTCAAACAAATAAAGTTAAATCTCTGTTCAATCTTGTCAAATAGCATAAACATGGGATGAATTTGTTTTTTAACGTTAAATGAGAAAGATCATCACAAAGTATGAAGCGACAAGTAACTCGGCGTCGGGTAAACAAAATCATAAGATTTATTTATTACAATTGTGATATTTTACCTGTATTGCCTCTAAGCTTATGGAGCATATACTTGTCTCCAATATCATGTCTTTTTATGACGAACATAATATTTTAAGTCAATTTCAACACGGGTTCAGATCAAAACATAGCTGTGAAACCCAGCTCATTAGTTTTTCTCAGGAAGTCTATGACAACCTAGAACAAGGTCAACAAACTGATATTATAGTCATGGACTTCAGCAAAGCCTTTGACAAAGTCGACCATCACAAACTCCTCATGAAACTTCAAAGACTAGGGATACACCCCGAGACCATTTGTTGGATAAGGTAATTCCTATACGGTCGCACCCAGCAGGTTGCCGTCGAGGGCCATAACTCTGACAACCTTCCAGTCCTATCTGGCGTCCCCCAAGGCTCGGTCCTCGGACCTTGCCTGTTTCTCTCATACATAAATGACCTCCCTGACAGTGTTAAGAGCAAGGTTAGACTTTTCGCAGATGATACTATAGTTTATTTAACAGTTAAATCTACCCAAGATGCACAAACCCTCCAAAATGATCTCTTAAATCTTGAAAACTGGGAATCCGATTGGTCAATGGAATTCAACCCCGACAAATGTGAAATCCTTAGAATCAGCCGCAAAAAACATCCTTTCCTTTTTCCCTACAAACTCCATGGTATAGAACTAAAAGCCACAGAGGCTGCAAAATACCTAGGTGTCACCATAAGTAAAGACCTGTCTTGGACCAATCACATTAACAACATAACATCTAAGGCCAGTAATTCACTCAGATTCATTAAAAGAAATATCAAAACTTCAAATAAAAAGGTTAAAGAGACTGCCTACAAAACGTATGTTAGGCCCCAGTTAGAATACTGTTCAACTGTTTGGCATCCTTGGCAAAAATATCTCATCTACAAAATTGAACAAGTCCAAAGATCAGCTGCCAGGTATGTTTGTAATGACTACAACTATACCAGTAGTGTTACCCAAATGCTAAATGATCTCAAATGGCAAACCCTAGAACAGCGTCGTAACATCAGTAATGTCACCCTATTATACAAAATCCAAAATAATCTTGTGTGGGTTGACCATCACCACCTGACACCCACCAGAAACCTGAACTACCTGGTACCATACTCAAGGACACAGTATCACTCGAATTCATTTTTCCCACGTAGTATTCGTCTGTGGAATGGCCTGCCTGTGTCCTTACAAGCTAGTCCCAGTTTAGACATCTTTACTGGGCAGCTGCATCCTTTCCACCAGTTCTAGTCTACTGTGTTTTTAACTTTTTATCTTAGTCTTGTAGCTTCTTTTATCTTTTTATCTGTACCTAGTAAATTGCACTTAACATATCTTTAACAGCTATTTTCTGACAACGCGCCTGCTTCTGATAATCGTTCAACGATTGTATAGCAGTACCATGTAGATGTAGATGTAGAT
>VMBQ01007809.1:25146-43512 GCA_007657795.1 Dreissena rostriformis
AAATAACATGGGGGTTGACTGCAATGTCTCTTCATGGATTAGGTCATTCCTGAGCAACCGTAGCCAAAGGGTTGCGGTTGAAGGTCAAATCTCTGACAATTTGCCCGTGTTATCCGGTGTCCCTCAGGGTTCTGTTGTTGGACCCTGCCTGTTTCTGGTATACATCAATGACCTGCCAGAAACCGTCAAAAGTAAAACAAGGTTATTTGCGGATGACACAATAGTTTACCTAACAATTAAGGGACAGACAGACGCAAACCGACTACAAGACGACTTACTGAGACTTGAAGGCTGGGAGCGGGACTGGGCTATGGAGTTCAACCCGGATAAGTGTGAGGTACTAAGG
This sequence comes from Dreissena rostriformis, assembly GCA_007657795.1. Lineage (NCBI taxonomy): Eukaryota > Metazoa > Mollusca > Bivalvia > Myida > Dreissenidae > Dreissena > Dreissena rostriformis. Next base: position 25,493 of record VMBQ01007809.1, read on the forward strand.
ATCACACGCAAAAAAGAACCCCACTATCTTCAAATACACCCTACATGATAAAATCCTAAAATCCGCCGATACTGCGAAGTACCTTGGAGAAACCATCTCAAAAGACCTAAACTGGACACATCACATAAACAACACAACCTCCAAGGCAAAAAATTCCCTAAAATTTATTCAGAGAAACATAAAACTCAAAATAAGAAAATCAAAACCACAGCCTACTTCAAATATGTTAGACCCCAACTAGAATACTGCTCTGTAGTTTGGCGCCCTTGGCAGAAAAGTCTAACTTACAACATCGAAAGTGTCAAAAGAGCTGCGGCTAGATATGTCTGTAGCAACTATAGCTTCCAGAGTAGCGTTACTCATATGCTAAATGAGCCCTAGAAAGCCGCAGACTCCAAACCTCCCTCATCCTCCTCTATAAAATTCAGTACAACCTTGTTTACGTTGACCATGACCACCTCACCCCTACCCGTAACTTGAACTTCCCCATTCCCGTACACAGTACCACCTAAACTCCTTTTTCCCGAGAACCCTAAGACTTTGGAATAGTCTCCCATACCAGGTCAAGTTCAGTCCCAGCCTTGATATCTTCAAAGATAGGCTGGTGACAGTTACAGTTTAGCCACCGTACTATGTTTTTAATCTCGCACACTTTTATCTTTGAACTTTTATCTGTTAATCTGCACTAATATTTTATTTTTAACACAGTTTTCTTCTGCGTGCGATGCAGCTAAGAACTGCATGGAAAAAGACATGCACTACCTTTGATCTCATTCATTAAACTTCACCAACTCCAACCACAATCAACGCCGTATATCTTTTTTAAATATATTTCTTGTAAAGGCTTAATTCTTTGGAACGTCTTATCGGCCAAGGACCAATTACGCGGTGGAAACCAGAAAGTTTAAATGTTCATCAATTTGCGTAAAATTGCAAAATAACATTACCAACTCATAAAGTTTTAGTTCAGAAGTCCATTACAAAATTTGTTTTAAACTGTCATAATTAGACCAATTTATCTTGGATAAAAGTTCACCCCAAGTTGCTATTGCATCATGTTTAAGAGTAATACATGCTCATTTTCATTGAACATTTAAACAGAAAAACTCAAAATCAAAAACAAATTAAGGAAAGTCAGTATAAAAAATGTAGGCTAACTGTATGTCTCAGTCAAGCGCATACGTGATAATTTAAGTGATGTTAATCTTTACAGGGATAGAAACTAACTTTTTACGGTAATTTGTGTAGACGGGCAAACTATCTTTAGTACTTTGGTTGCCCGATTGATCAAACCATTGTTTTCAATAAGGGCAATGATGACTTATATCCTTCGCCCCTAGAAAACAGAACCACTACTGAATTTGTTGCATGCCATATTGTATTCGACAAACAATTGTTTTTCTTCAAAAATATGGTTGACCCTCTAACCAAAACAACAAAAGCAAAACAATTATACATCATCATTACGCTTGTTGCATTCGATGATTGTCTGCACTCATATTTCACTGCTTTCATTCATTTATATAGTTTTCCGAACTTAATTCATTAACAAATTTGGCAGCTCTTACTTACACTAAAATGATTGAATCAATATTGATAGAAACTTTTTAACAACTTTAATGACATTGTAAAGCTGATAATGTCTCCATGCTCAAAATATACTTATAAAACTTTAGGAATATACGTTCTGTGTTTAATTAAATGATTAATAACAGAGACATCAAAGAAAGGTTCACTCATTTCACAGCAAACTTTCTTTTGAACTTGTAATACTATTAAAGACAGATTTTTTGGTAAACTGAAGGTTGTATCTAATAACACATTATTTATATTATACATTTCCTGATAAACTATCACATGTATTGGAAAGTACATTTCGCCATTGTGATTGATGCAAGTTTCAAAATCAAACATCATTTGAGCCACATCATGAGAAAATGGGTCTTATGCCATATGCTGCCAGCATATGGGCAGGAGCTACCCTGTCTGCTATTAAGTCTAGCAAAGTTTCGTGTTCTTGTTAACAGACAGGGTAGCTCCTGACCAGACTGCGCGAATGCGCAGGCTGGTCTGGAGCTATGCTGACCACATATGTCCTAAGACCCAGTTTTGCATGACGCGGCACATATTTGGTATTCAGCATCACTATAACCAAGAAACCTTAAAAAGACTTCCATGTGTTGAACTATTAATCATCAAAACACAGATAAGAGCAGGGCTTTTTTTCCTTCGTGGACGGCCATTTCACAATTCCGACACGGACAATATTTGACAAAAACGGCCATTGTTAACTGTGAAAATCAGACTTTTTTGGCTCAAAACTGTCAAAATCGGCCATTTCACAATTCAAAATTATTTTTTATTTTACTGTCATCGCTTTCATTAGTGTACGTACAGCCGTAATTTACGTCCTAAAATTGTGGCTGTCCGCCGAAAAAATAACTCTCGGAAGTTTTCGTATGTCAATTTTTTTCCAGAAAATCCATTCAAGCATCTTGATTTTTGAGTGAGAAAACATATGGCTAAATCACAATTACTTACCTTTCCAATTCAAATTCATAATCCAGTACTTTAGCAACTGTAATAGCTCACAAAACAAAATATGCACATAATTATAAGTGTGTTTAAAAATTACATAAACACAAGCTTTCGTCATTTTGAAAGTTCAATTGACATCGTGGTTTACTTTCAAGTGATATTAGACGCATACTTCACTGTTCAATTGAGCTGTAAAGAATAAACAGGTCAAAAGAGTTAGTTAAAATGTGGTAACTGACCTATTATCTGCAACTCATCTTGCTACCATTTTTTTTTTTATAAAAAAGATATATTATATTCGATATTTGACATGACTAACCCAGTTCTCTAAGCCGAGCGGAACTGCCGCATTTACGAAAGCGATTTGAGTCTTTCTCATAAAGTCACTTTACTGACAACTCATTTATAATATTGTTCTTTGAAGAAGCATGGTTTACAGAGACACGAAGGTGAATTTATTAATAATTTCAGAATTGTCATATGTTTTCGCGGTGAGGTCCAGATTTTAAACTTACCAAAATTATGTAAAAAATGAAAGTACGGTTGATATTGCAATGCATTATTTTTCTCTTTCGTGAATATTGTTTTAGTATGTTGATGATGTATTAACAAATATAAGTGTATATGAAGTGAAAACACCAAAATTAAACAACGGTTGCGAAAGACACCTTTAGATATTCTGTTAGATGCGTAATATTGAATGGAGTTCTTTATTATACATTGGGGCCGTTTTGACCAAAAATAAAACTGACTTTGGGGCCGTTTTAACCAAAGTGGGGCCGTTTTCACTAGTTTTGACTAGGGGACGTTTTGACTAAGGGACGTTTTGACTAGCTTCCGCACGAATACCTACGTATTGTAATACAATTAGCACTATAAGTAAGCCGTTTTATGCATGCTCACATGTTATATTATACTTTGCTAGTTGTGTTTGCTTGTTATGCTCGAAGACATCTTTTCTATACATAAACTATATCTTTAGGTTAGGTGTTGCATGTTAAGCGGTTTAAATGCACACACAAATGCAGGGTAAAGGAACCATCGCTATTTTAGTTAAGATTAATAATAATACATAAAATAGAGCAATATGGTAAAATAATGCTCGACAATTCATTCAAATGCATGAAACTGAACATATATATAACTGCTTGCTATAATAAATACATACTCAATTAGCGATGTTATGCATATGCACGTGTTCTTGTATATTTGTTTTTTTTTCAACGGGGTATGTTCGAAGACGAACGTTTACAGCGTTATTTAGTTATTTTGTTGCAAAGTAAGATTAACAATTCATCCGATGGTGTTGTGCTTGTAAACAACCGCTTTAACTCACAACTTTGTGAACTGTCAGGCGACCAAAATGTTTTTTTCCATTTCAGAATGGTAATCTTATAAATACCGATAAGTACTAAATCAATTTTTAAGAACATTCTGTAATGTGCCAGTTTATATCTATTTTAATACGAGCTTAACGTGGATAAAACACTACAATAGCTTATCAGTTAACCTTTAAACAGTTCGTTCTATCGACCGATCTACATAATGGCGTACCATGGCACGAGTAATGCTCAACTCGATGACTTTCCTGGTGTGTAAAAATAGACCAAAGTGAATCATTGGTATATACCTACCCCAAAACAGTTGCGAAAAAATAAACTGGTATTCCCCTAAAGAATCGACTGGTCTTTTTTTGCATGTATTGTTTTTTATTTATGCAATATATGTATTGTTGTTAATGAAATACTTTAAGGTGAATTATCTGCTCTGCATAGTGCACATTTTATAGGAGAGCTAAACGAACCGTACGTCTATAATGGTAATTATCAATTGAAATATGAAACGCTTCACACGTGTAAGGATCAAATGCGATTATTTGTTGTTGTTTTAAAATGAAAAAACGTAATTTAGGTAAACTTCCTTATAAGCATATACAGTTTTATTCAGTTTCAGCCCGGGAAGGCAATACAGATGGTAAAAGCTGTTTTTTTTGTATGTGTCCACGCATACTTTTTAAATACAACGTACTCGTATCGTTAATACAGAGATCACGCACTGTACATACAAAAAAATCATTAAAAAGTAAGTAAGTAAGTAAGTAAATAAATAAATAAACAATAAACAAACAAACAAATAAGTAATAAATAAATAAATATAAGGATTTAATGTGTATACTAATTTGTAGTAAATATATTCAACTCTATTTGATTACATAAATGTCCACAGTTAAACATCGTCTTAACTAGATGCGTATTTGCAATTTATCCATCTCCATCTGTTTGTTTAAAGAAATTTCTAACCTATAACATCGCAATTACTAGACCTATCTTTATTTGTTATAAATATATGCACTGCCATTTTTTTACAGATTTTTCCAATCTACTACATCGCGGTAGCGACATCCTTGGCAATATCAGTTTCAACGGCGTCGACATCGTGCAGCACAGCGTACTCTGAATGGCGCCCCACGTGGATGCCATCACGTGACGGACTTCGATGCACGCCGCATTGCGACGCCGACAGCTCTGTAACAAAGGCCCCGCTTTTCGGAAACTGGTCCTCCTACGACAAATGCTGCGTCTGCAACTCGTGCGCACCTTGGGAGGGAGACGAGATTGACCTTGACGTAGAGTATGTGTCTGTAATGGGAAAATCCGTGGTTATTGTGGAGGAACCAGTAGAAAAGGATTCCGTTTATAAGATAGAAGTAAAATACGGAGAAATGTCGGAGTTTCCGAGCAATATATGCAGCTGGGACGACGACGGAAGGATTGATACTCTCTTTGGGAGCGTTAGTATAGTGTCTTCGTTTGTTACTGTCCAGGACAAGGTGGTCACGATTGATCTGACGGGAAATAAAATCAGAAAATTGCCCGACATCAATTGCCTTGCTCGACTGGACACATTAAAACTTGCCGGGAACAGAATAGTAACGTTATCGAATACATCAATAGCAAGTTTAACATATTTACGTCACATTGACTTGTCGAATAACATTTTGACAACAATTGATCCTAACACCTTGGTAAACCAAAATTTAAACATTTTAGTCGGCATATTTTCTGGAAACGAGATGACGACAGCGGACGTTAGTAACTCGTTGCAGGAGCGTCCCTTTTGTGAATATGACTTCAGTAACAACAAAATAAGCCAACTGACAAACGCCAAAAACGTAACACTCAAACCCGATCAAATATACGGTACTGGAATGGTGATTCTTGCAGGCAACTTGATCACTACATTTCCTGACCTGAAAACACTTTTAAACCTCGACAGTCTAAACGTGTTCGGATCCTTGATAAATTTCGGATTCGATTTGCGAAACGTTCCATTAACGTGTGACTGTCACATGCAGCCTTACCACCATCTGGCCAGCAACACGTTGGTACAACTGTGGAATGACTATTTCAATCTAACGTGTGCCAGCCCGGAATCTATCAAAGGCGCCTCCGTCTACAAAGTGGACCCACACGACTTTGTATGCGAGCTTAAACCGGCGGATAAATGTCCTCGGGGATGCACGTGCATTGATATACCACAAAATGACACCGTATACATCGATTGCGAAAACGCAAACCTTCTCGAAATGCCAGCCGAGTTGCCAACGTCGACTTTTTCCAAAAAGATCTCGCTTAACTTGGCTAAAAATGATATAACGGTACTCGCAAATGCCACATACCTTGACAAGCTTTCGCTACTCAATATGTCTAATAATGATCTGGATACCGTCGACAATGAGATTTTAAGAAAGCTCGAGAATGCCATTATTGACTTCTCAATAAACTCTCGAATCCGAGCTCTACCGCGTTTGATGCAGTACAGGAACGTCTGCGAAACAATGCTTTCCAAATTGACAGTGGATTGCAACTGTGAAACTCTGTGGATTGAAAGTTGGCTGAAAACGCGGTCATGTGACAATATGGACCCATCACATTCCTTCAAGTGTGAGGTGCCTGGAAAAGGTACAATATTTGGTAAAGAGTTCTCTGAAAATTTACTTGTTTGTCAACATGAATTAACGTATTTGATTTCAATACCCATATTATGTTCAACGGCCCTGGTTATTGCTGGTGCAATTGTAACCTACATATTCAGGTATGAAGCGCTTGTCATCTGGTTAAAACTTACGCACAATAGCGATTTTGCCAGCTTCACATACGACGTTGCGTTGAGCTTTAATTCAGAGGACGAAAGGCTACGTAAGTGGGTCATCAATGCCCTTGTTCCTGCACTTCGCAATGCAGGCTACACGACGTTCTTGCCATTCTTTGATGGAGAGCTTGGTGATGACAGAACAACGGGTGTTATCGAAGCCTTTAAAGAGTGCCGGAATTTTGTGCTCATTCTGTCAACCAGCTACTTGACGGATGGAAAAGCTCCAGAAAACGACATGCACGAAGCAAATGAACAAGAACAAAAGTGGATCGAAAGCGAATGGAAATATGCGTGGCACCAGTTCACAAATGACAGCCGAAGAAAGGCAATAATCGTCAACTATGACTATACATCAGCCTCTCAAGTAGACGACAAGAAAATAAAAGCCATTCTCAGAGTTGGCGACGTGGTTCATTTTGGAAATCATTTCGACGACGTGATCCAAACTATTATCCAGAAGATAGAACGCAGAATAAAACCGTCGGTAACGGACTATTTTGTAACATACAGAGCCAGGCAAAACGCAGATCAAACGACAGTGTGGCAAATTGATTCACCAAGAGAACATTCTGATGTCTCAACGTCTTCCAGCCGGCAGAGTATGTCAAGAGTAATCCAGGTGACACCGGCGATAATACAATTTCGTACAAAATATGTAGACACAAAATATCGCTACTGAACTTGTATTGGGTGAATGCTTATACATTCCACCAATTGCTTGCCCCATTTATTATGTTCGTATGTTTTTATTTTGCAAATTTTTCTTTTTAATTTGTTTTGACATTCCACTCATATCCTTGCCAATTCTTTTCACGTTTTTTGGTCTCGCGTTTTGCATTTGTGTACCTTTTGCATCAAGCAGGCTATAAAGGTTTCTACTTTTATTTTATAGTTGTATGTGTAATTAAATAGTTATGTTCATTATACTAGAGCGGATATCCACCTCAATACAATTCGAAAGCTTAGATACTGATCAATATCCAATAAGAAAATAATATTCTGAAAAAAATAATTAAATGTAGGACAGGCACGCCAATTTTGTTTTCTTTATACCAGTATGTTGTTTCGACTTTTGTGATGACATCAGAACTAATGTAGAAAAACATCCTTTGTCAAATGATAACATTATAGTATACTATTGCTTGCAATTGTTTTTCTGTCCTTTTTTTCTTTTTCTTTTTCATTGTTGAACACTACATCAATTTCATAGTATCGATATGTTTAATTGACGGAGTGTTTTGTGTATGAACGTGTTAATGAAGCAATTGTTTAAAAAAAAATGTATTGGAATCTAACTGTGCATCTCTTGCCCCTGTACTAAACGCTATGGTCGGCTGAAGGACAACGTACCTACCATTCAATGCATCAATAGACGCATCAAAGAGAACAATCTATTGAGCACGAATATTTTTTCTCTTTTGTTATATTTCTTGAATACATAAGGGTAGAAGTTCTGTTTAAATAAGTATGTTTGGTTTAACTAGCATCGGCTTGAACTATGTTTACGGATATGACCGATTTATTTTTAATATGTATTCAATTATAGTTTTTTTTATTACAATATACTTAACCAAATATAAATTATAAAAAGCAAACAAATCCCAACTTAACTACTCTTCAGTGCGTGAACTGAAACAAAAATAGTAACCCCAATTAGATTGTACGATTGCGCAGGTGTATGTTGATGTTCTGGTTTTAAATTAGTAGTTTTATGTAACGGACGTATATTGATGATACTTGTATCTTCCCGTTTATTTAAACTTTTAAGTATCATTTATAACCAAAAAAGGTATAACTGTAAGGAAACGTAACGTTCATATTAAAGTGTTTGGAAACAATGTGTTTTTATTTGTATTACTAATATACACCAGCTTTAACACGTCAAACAACAGAGCCAAATAACCAAGTCCCGTCACTGTTAAACCACGGCGATGATCGTTATTTGCATGATATATTCCTATATTTGGATTTTCAATTAACCATTTTTGGACTGGCGGAGATTTTGCGTTAAAAAGCAAGAATCAGGCACTAACAGTACTGCGCTTCCTGGTGACATACAAGGAGAGTATACAGGTTTTGTTTTCAAACGATGGAGCTATTACTATACATTATATAGATTATACGATTTCCTATGCAGGATTATTTCAGTTGTTTAGTATTTTAAATTTTAAGATAAAGAATAATCTGACCATTTTCAGTAAATGTGTTGACTTATGTTTAAAGCCAAAGATAATTTAACAAAAAGGATTTCCAAATGATGACTCAAGTACAGAACAAGCTGTAAAGTATCGATGCACAATTCACATTGTGAGAATTGTATAAGCAGTTTAAAAACCCGTTCATACTCATATTAATAAATTATATAATTAATTACACGTAAATATTAACGAGGGCGTGAGTTCTTTTCATTGTACTATGAATCAGGAAGTTATGATTATGATTATGAATAAAGAATATTGAGTTGACTTGTTATCAATGCCAAACAATGCATTCAAATTCTCCCTTTTAATCGACTTTGCAATTCGTTCAATATGAAATGAACCGTGTTTAAATGTGTCACGCCCAACTTCAAAGCGGAAGTAATTTTGATCTACGTCATACAGAAATGTAACATAATACATTATTTGTAATTCACAATAACGATCAACTGAGATGATATTGAATTTCGGAATCCGTCGGGGATTTAATATATTACAATGTTATTTAAATAGGTTGTGAATAGTTAACAATCCATCGACGCTACCAATAAATAACCAAAATTTAACGAATTCGATCAGTAATTTCATCATGTAACATTAAACGCACAAATGTTTCCCTACATTATCCGTATTGGTTAGGCACTGTGTTTAAATGAGCCTCGCTCTGTCAAAAGGGGGTTTAATGCATGTGCGTAAAGTGTCGTCCCAGATTAGCCTTTGCAGTCCGGACAGGCTAATTATGGACCACACTTTCCGCCTAAATTGGATTTTCGTCCAGAAGAGTCTTCCTTTAAACGAAAAATATCATTAAAGCGGAAAGTGTCCTCCCTGATTAGCATGTGCGGACTGCACAGGCTTATCTGGGACGACACTTTACCCACATGCATTAAACCCCCTTTTCACAGAGCGAGGCTCAAATGTATATTAATTGATACAATAACACTAACATAACTAAATAATTTCATACGGGCGATGAACATTTGAGGCAAACGTCCTTTTAAATATTCCCAATTCCAATTCACTATATATATCAGAAAATATTTAAAAATTCATACGTGGAGCATTAGCTTTAATACTATTATGCTTTTGTTCCTGGGAAAATAACTTCTTCCAAAAAAAACCAGTCTCACTTTATTGACTTAAGTTTTGGTGACGGTTTCGGAACGTCAGAACGCTACTCTGTTTTACTGTTTCAACCACACTCTTTACATAATAATCCTAAGAATTATTTCAATGTGTAGCGAAGACGAAATCGATTAGTTGTATGGCATAGTCATAAGCAATGGCATAGATAGATGCGTACAAGTAATTTAAACGGCTTACTGCAACATTGTAAACATTAGTTTGCACAAAATGTGTTGTATACACATTTGAAAACTCGAAGTGAGTTTGACCATGGGCCCAGTACCAAGAACATTCTCATTTTTTTTTGCTCCACTCAGAAGATGACATTTGAGTATCCACTCAGCTCAGTATTGAGAAATTCGGTCAGCTCACGAACAATCTCAAATCTCAGCTATAAGAATATGCATATAATCCTCCTCAAACTCAGGGTTGAGTTGGTGTCATAACTCAAAACGCTTAAATGAACACTACAATAAGCATGGTGATCAACTTCATCTCAAAATTAAAAAAAAAGTAAAACACACTCAAAAATGAGTTAAAATATTGACTTAAGTATATTCGTGATACTAGGCCTTGATGTGTACAATTTGTATCCACTGATATTTAGTTCGGCTGTTTTCGAAGAAAACCCGAGGTATTGTCATAGCCAGCTCCTCCGCCGTCCACGGCTTCCGAAAACTTTAACATTGGCCATAACTTTTGAAATATTGAAGATAGCAACTTGATATTTGGCATGCATGTGTATCTCATGGAGCTGCACATTTTGAGTGATGAAAGGTCGAGGTCATCCTTCAAGGTCAAAGGTAAAAAAAATAAATCCAAGCACCCACAGCCGAGCATTGGCACCAGCTATGCGGTGCTCTTTGTTTTGAGTCTGACTCGACCCCGAGTTTGTATAAATTAGTATACAATGCACTAAAACAATACATGACGTTATTTAAATAAACAAAATTACTTCACATCAGTATACGCGCGTTATGTGTTCTCCAACAATGTTGAATATCCCAAGATTTATCAGATGGAATATTATTACGTTATTACTAGGACGAGGATGGGATTTTTTTCATTATTATTTTCCAGCCTAAGCCTTAGATTTTGTGTTTAATATTGGTACCAATCAGATTAATAAAATGGTTCGAAGGATTTTAATACTGGTCTTTGACAGGTAGTTACACTTATTTGTAGTAATGACTGAGACTGCCAAAGGAAAAGTGAAGTACATACAGTGACATTCATACAAAGGGATGAAAACTACATAACAAGTAGTATACAAGGAATGTGACAAAAAAGAAACTTTCTTTTTGTGTTTATTACAAAAATACTACAATAAATCTTTCCACATCGTCAGCACTATACAATTGGACGGAAACCATAAACTATACAAAATGAGGCCTCTCTGAACATTGAAAGTTAAGTTGAAACAGGAATGTATATGTTAATAAACATACCTGGTTGAAATGAATGGAAATTAAAGTATACTTGGTTCAAATTTATTGTCTGAGTGTAATTGCGTATGCCTTGCTTGAATCTATGATGTATTTGCTTAAAATAATCAATAATTTTAGCATGAACAATGCTAAGTTGAGCTTAAAACAAACAGACATCCCTGCTAATAAAAAATTAATGATATATTTATCAAATCTTTCTTTCACTGACCTACACCTAACACATTCAATTTTGCGACACTGTATTTTGCTGCCAAAGTAAATGTATATACCACACAGATTTAATGTGTAAAATACCTCCACATAATGAGAAACATACTGCATTTTCACTAATTTTAAAAACGATCTGCATAAATATGCGGACAAAATAGGGCAATCTTTTGACAAAGTGCTTTTATTTTTTATATGATTCTTGTGTGAGACATAAGATGTACCATCTCTTCTTTGTTAGAATTTACTTTGAAGTCTTTTAAAGCACTTTAATTTAATGAATTTCAGTTAAATAGCCAGCATGACTTTGGCATTCACAGGTTGCCATCTTGCTCTTATCACATGTTTTTGTTAATAGTTTAAACATGTGTGCAATTTAATTTTGAAATCTTATAATAAATGGTGAGGTTTAAGTCAGGGAAAGTTTCCAAACTCACAGATAAACAGACTGAAGGAACAAAGAGGTTCTTACATAGAACATGACCGCTTCTGTTCTTGCACCAACTAAACTAATTACACAGCATATTTCTGACAATTACTTCACTGGACCTAGCATTCTTACTTCTTAAACAATAAGTTAAAAACACAAATATTTAATTAAGCACAAATCAGGTTTTGTAACTAATTAACACACTCTGTCCACTGTCATAATAGCAGGTTCCTATTCACAGGAGGCACTAACATCTTTGTAACTAAACTTTGTATGATCCACTTAAATGTGTCGTGTTCTGAGAAAACTGGGCAAAATGCTTGTGCGTAAATTGTCATCCCAGATTAGCCTGTGCAGTCCGCACAGGCTAATCAGGGACGACAATTTCCGCTTTTATGGAATTTTTCGTTTAAATGATGTCTCTTCTTAGCAAAAATCCAGTTTAGGCGGAAAGTGTCGTCCCGGATAAGCCTGTGCGGACTGCACAGGCTAATCTGGCATGACACTTTACGCACAAGCATTTTGTCCAGTTTTCTCAGAACACGCCACAAATTAGGATACAATTACTGAATAAGCATATTTGTTAATCACCAATAGCTATGAATATTTTGTTTCACTAATTGATTTCATTTTCTTGGTATCTTTCAAATGCCTTTTATTTTCATAACATATTTCTCATAAATGTGTATTTGTTGTGAACTTGAGTTGTAAAGTCACTTTAATCTTCACCCCTTAAGAACAAAACATCTGATCCGTAGGTTAAACAAATGCTTACCATTTCAATCAACTAATAATTCATACAAACAATAACGGTTTATACGGTAAGTAATTTTGAAAGAATTTGATAATAGCCAACTTTTTTGTACCCCCAGATAAGTGTTTTTTTTAAAGTGTAGTCGCTTCCGGGGATTCACTGACAGTGCTGATCACTGGGCTTAATTCATGTGCGTTAAGTGTCGTCCAAGGTTAGCCTGTGCAGTCTGAACAGGCTAATATGGGCCGACACTTTCCTCCCAAAATTGCTTTTCGTTAAAAAAATGCTTCCGTTAAACTAAAAATTCCATAAAAGCTGAAAGAGTCATCCCTGATTAGCCTGTGCAAACTGCACAGGCAAATATGGGAAAACATTTTACGCACATGTATTAAGCCCAGTTTTGCCGGTTACGGAGTCTATCCACTGACGGTGGTGATCACTGCGTGTGTGTCCTAAAGGCAGGTGTCTGACAGAGGCCCACTGTCGTCCTCCCAGCTCGACAACATCTCCTGCAGCTTGGCTGCCACGTTGCAATTCTTCATGATCACCTTGGCCTGAAAGTGTCAGATAAAGCATAAGTCGCGTTCTGTGAAAACTTGGCTTGATGCATGTGCGGAAAGTCGACAAATCTCGTAAATATTCGTAATAAATTTTCATATTCATGTGTTAATCGTATTATTCTCAACCTTTAAATAATATTAATACGGCGGAAGGTGATTTCCAGACGCACTGGCGCACGCGATCAACGTTGTTGTTGCTGAGCGTGGCGATGTTACTGCCTGTGCCTTTTCATGCACTGGATCGATGCTATTTGGGGGACGATGCTCTGGAGAGATGCCGGTTTCATCGAGGTTAAATATACAATCTGGCCTCTCTTGTAATACATGTTCTACCACAGCCGCCTCTAGGTTGTTGAAAAACAGCTCGACAACCTCTGGAGTTGAATATTTTGCCCTGTGTGAATCCAGCGCTGATGGTTTGAGGGTGGAGATCCTCGATTCCCACCGTTTAAGGAAGCCATATCTGTATCTGTGTAATCTTCACCGCCAGAGATGGCGAACCCCAGCAGTTGCCGGGAATATAAATCCAATATATGAATAACACACCTTCTCCACACTAATAACTATATACACAGTTTTGCACAAGTACATCACAAAGCACGTATTTACACACAACAGTTATTACAAACACTAAGAAAGTACCTAGACCACACGTTATTCAACCAAGAAGTCCTCAGTTTTCAGACAGTTCTTTGTAAAGTCTATATCTTGTGGTATGTAAGTGGAAGAATAGTCTTCGCACATGGAATTCTAGTGTGCACATTTTGTCTCTATATGAGGGTTGGTTTGGGACTATGGTTGACCAGTCAATAAGGGTCTGGGCTAGTAGTGTAGGGGAAGTAATTTTTGTGGTGAGATCCATAGACTCCATTCATACTCAATATTCCAAATTTCACACTTAACTGGGTCTCTTACATGTTTCAGTGCAGAACACTGTAGCAAAAAGTGTTCCACTGTTTCGTCAGCCTCTTGACAGTTAGGACACTCCCCGTCTATGGCATACTGGTTGAAGCGGCTCCTATTCACTTGAAGTATATAGGTGCCGGTAAGTAGCCTGAATCTTGTAGGGAGTCTAGTTACCTCTAGTGCTGAGGAACATCCAACTTGTAACAGGGGATGAAGTTTGCCAGGAAAGTATTGAATGTTCATAAATTTCAGGGAGGAATATGTGGGGGCAATCCTGTAAATATGGTCTTTCCAGTAATTCACTACCTTTTTGTGTAATCTCCACTGGGATTTGTTTAGCGGGTTTTGCAGATAATCATCAACCTATCCTAGGTCATATTTCACAAGGAGATGGAGAACACAGTTTATCCAAGATGAAGATTTCCCTGATTTCACAGATAGTTGCCGTATCACAATTTGGCGTTCAATACTAGACTCACTTTGACCACATATGTATTTGAAGAAGTTCAGAATTTTCAGATGATAGATTGCTTCAACTGGTAGAAGCCCTGTAAGGATATACATACAGGGGTCTGCAGTGTTGTTAGGTAGAGAAAGTATCTGTTTAACAGTTTTTCTTTGAAATAGTTCAAATTGTTTGATTAAAGGACTCTTCGGTGTGAATATTTCTATACCATACGTGAGCACAGGTAGAACAAATGACTTGTAGAGATCCAGCATCGACTTGTGGTCTAAACCGTTGTGACCGTGCAACCCGGTTCCAAGAAGACTGTACAGAGCACAGCACGTCTTGCCTTTGAGATGTTCCCTTCTACGTTCACTTCAGCTGTTTCACAGACAGACTTTGTTCTTGTTATTCCAAAGTGGACTGAGGTATCCTCAGAGTTGAGGTCAATTTCACCCAGTTTGAAACTTTCACTTGGTGGGATTGTTGCTCTTTTAGAGAGTTTGATATTCAGGGTTTCAGTCTTTGAGGGTTGGAGGAGATGACGTTCTTCCTTCGCAAATGATAGGGACATATCTATCATTAACTGCACATCTGCATGGTCTCAACCTATTAAACATACGTCATCTGCACATGCCGAACTATCGGCAAGTACGGTGCCAATGCGCCCACTTCGTCCGGTGTCACTTAGCCTATCCAACAGATGGTTGACATAGGGCGTCTAGAGGTCCGTGGAGAGGACCCCTCCTTGTCGCACTCCTTGTGATATTCTGAAGGAATCACTGATTTGGGACATATACTTTACAACACTGGATGAATTTTCATGTTAAGATTTCAGAAGGAGCCAGTGACCGTCACTTATTCCTGCATGGTAGAGTCTGCGCATAAGTTTGGAGTGGTCTACCACGTCAAATGCAGACTTGGCGTCCAGTAGCACAACATGAGCAGAGGTTTTTAAGTCTGTACACTCGCGGTATAACTCCTCGAGAATAAAAGCGGCATTTTATGGGTAAGACCCCGAAGTAAATCCTCGTTGCATTGGGTTTTGCACGTTTAAAATACAGTCTTGAATTCGATTCCTTAAAATTGTCTCTATTATTTTGCACAGAGTAGGCAATACTGTTATTCCTCTGTAATTACCTACTTCGGTTGGAATGCCTTTCTTTTTGAACACCGGGGTTAGGATACCTCTTTTCAAACAGGTAGAAATTTCTCTGTTACTGAAGATAGTGTTGATGATTTCAAGAATACGAGTTCTTAAGCTATCCGGACCAAATACAACATGTTCGATGTTTACACCAAAAATATCCGCCGATTTGCCTTTATGAATGGTTTTCAGAGCTTTTGTCAGTTCAGCTACTGTCACATGGGTTCACTGGGGAGTTGGAAACAATATTGGTGATTGCGGATATCTCACTTTAAACCTGGTTGTGATAGGTTTTATCAAATTCGGTGTTATCTGAGTTTTTTGCTAAGCACTCGAAGTGCTCTTTGAACCCTCGAGAATACCCTCCGTTCCGGAATAAAGTGTTTCTCCTACATATAGGTCTTCAACCACTTATTTCAAGGATCCTCTCTGTCTATTAATCAGTTTATAAAAAAGTTTCTTGTCACATGATCTAGAGTCTATAATCTCTTGCTTCTCATCACTCAATTTCTTGGCATAAACGTCTAAATTCCTTCTTAGCACTCTTTCTTCCAATAAATATCGGGTCACATGAGTCATTCTTACTTCCGTTCGCTTTCCATTGTGTATTTATTACTCTAAGATTATTTAAGGATTGCGATATTTCTGAATTCCATACGGCTATAGTTTGGGTTTAGTGTTTCTTGGCTTTTTCCTTTCTCCCTGTACTTCATGGGCCGCATGGCACATAATGTCACAAATTTCAGTAGCTGACTTTTCTACCGATTACTTCATACCTGATCCCGCACTATCAAGCTTTGAAGCAACAAGATCAGCATAGGGTTGTTTGCCAATTTTGTCCCACTTTACACTAGCCACAGTGGCAGTAGTCGATTTAGCCTTATTACAGTCACCTGATGGTTTTACGGTCAGCTCGAGTTTTATAGTAACTGTGATTGGCACATGGTCAGAGACATTTGACACTATTGGAAGAACTTCTTTGTTTCTGTATACAAAGCAGTTAGATTTCGTTGCTAGAAAGTAATCTATTTCAGATTCAGAAGCCCCACTTTGGGGGAAGAACGTAGAGCCTACACAAGTATATTGTAATTGAATCTCATCTATGCAATTGTTAATGTAGGATCGTCTTCCATCGGAGGTTTGTGCACTAAGGTCCATATTTAAGTCACCACCTATAAGAATATAGTGAGAGTTTCTAAACTTAGAGACAATCTAAAAAAGTTCATCAATAACGCCACAAAAGTCATCAACACTGGTACTGTACCCCCGACATGGCATGTACACACACACAATGAGTGTTTGTATCTTGCAAGAATTTCTGTCGCAGATTTCCACACATTGAATTTCATACAGCCAGCAGTTGCTGAGTGGTTTGTCCGAATTGCGCTTTCCTAGGTGGTGCGCCAATTCACCACCCAACATCTGCATGGCTATATTGCTCAGCCCATAGCCAAGCCTTGCGTTATTTTCAGCATGTTCCACAAGCCCTAGGCTAGCTCCTCATCGTTCGTAAAAATCGTCTCCTTCAGGAACTTGTTTGGATGTACACGTCCACTGATTCTGTCCCGTTATGTTTGATAAGGGATGCAGTATTAGAGCGCCACCCGACGAACAGATAGTGTTTTCGTCTGTATCTCCTCTATTGCTGTCAGCATAATATCGGGATCGTATGACCTGTATTTGCCATGGTATCTCTGAGGATAAGCCTACAACGTTACAAAAGTCCCTGCATATTATTCACAGGGAGAGAGAACATACCAAGTAATACATGCTCGAATAAGAAAACAATGTAGTGATCTGAACGCGCATCTTTTTGAAAATCACCTTACTGACTCACCCAAATGTAACTGTGGTTACCACACCGAGGATGCAGATCATTACTTCTTAAAATGTTCGCGTTATCAGGACGAACGCTTACAAATGTTTATAAACACGCGTATATATTTCATCCAATTAATGCATCGAAACTCATGTTTGGTATACAAACTTTGAACTACGAAGACAACTGTAAGCTCTTTCAAGAAGTTTAGTTATTTATCAAACGAACAAAACGATTTAATGTATAGCCTATTTCACCAGGAGATCGGCAATATTCGCAGAAACTCGG
>VMBQ01007810.1:0-34991 GCA_007657795.1 Dreissena rostriformis
GTGAGTGCTTAGACGAGTGAGTGCTAAGACGAGTGAGTGCTCATGGGAGTGAGTGCTAAGACTAGTGAGTGCTAAGACGAGTGAGTGCTAAGACGAGTGAGTGTTAAGACGAGAGAGTACTCAGGCGAGTGAGTGCTAAGACGAGTAAGTGCTAAGACGAGTGAGTGCTAAGGCTAGTGGGTGCTAAGCCGAGTGAGTGCTAAGGCGAGTGAGTGCTAAGACGAGTGAGTGCTTAGGCGAGTGAGTACTAAGACGAGTGAGTGCTAAGACGACTGAGTGCTAAGGCGAGTGAGTACTAAGACGAGTGAGTGCTAAGACGAGTGAGTGCTTAGGCGAGTGAGTGCTAAGGCGAGTGAGTGCTCAGGCGAGTGGGTGCTAAGACGAGTGAGTGCTAAGGCGAGTGAGTGCTAAAGCGATTGAGTGCTAAGACGAGTGAGTGCTAAGACGAGTGAGTGCTTAGACGAGTGAGTGCTAAGACGAGTGAGTGCTAAGGCCAGTGAGTGCTAAGGCCAGTGAGTGCTAAAACGAGTGAGTGCAAAGACGAGTGAGTGCTGAGACGAGTGAGAGCGATACTATGTGACGAGTGACATGATGTGAGTGAGTGAGATGAGGAGTCAATCAGACAACGAGAGGAATCATGGCTATGAGACTAGTGACGTGAGTGAGACGATTAACGATCGAGTGACGCAAAACGAGACGAGTGTCGTGAGAGATTGGCTATGACTAGGCTTAGACTAGACAAGTGAGACGAGACTATTGAAACATCACGAGTGAGGCGATACTAAGTGAGTGTAACAAGCGAGCGTGAGGCAAGACGAGATAGACGATTGAGTGAGAAAGTGAGCCAGTGCAACAACGAGAGAAACAAGTGAGTATGATGCGACGAGACAAGCGACTGACACGCGACGAGCAAGACGACAAGTCCGCCTCAGACTTCTGCGCATAATCTTCTGAATGGCTACTAAGAAAGCAACCAAAAATATACAAAAAAGGGGCATTTTTATTGCAAATTTTCATGGAAATGTGCGTATGAAAGTTTATTACCGGTAGTATTTTTTAGATATGTGAAAACTCGTTTACCAGTCTTTTTCAAAATTCCATAAACCAACAAACAAATGCTAACAAAAGAAGCCTGTATTACATAGTGTTATTATGCTTAAAAACAATAATAAGCAGTTTAATTATACATGTACATGATTTAATGATCAACTGTTTCTTTTTAAATGCCAAAGAAGCAACCAGAGACCTGATACAAACAAAGTATAGGTCCGTGAAACAACACATGCTAATAATTACATATTCACATGTTATAATGCACCAATAAAGCCGGTTATTAAATAACCATTTTTACGGATTAAAGAATACATTTTCGTTACAGTACTTGAACTTGGTACACTGAATGTGGCAGTGGTTGTGTAGTGAATCCATATGATCATATCAAATGAGTGTTTTGTATTTGTGATATGTCGATATAATTGAGAACAGTAGACTGAAATATGATCAAGTATTCACTCTCGTGCATTTGTAAAACCACAGATAATAATATATCCGGAAGTACTTGAAAAAGTATGTTCCTTTGCTTGCCGAATCAGAAACCGTTAAGGGGTGTTGCTGCAGTTTTGCTGATTTTTTTCCATCTAATAACTTTTGCTCAAAATTTATATTCAAGTACTACATACAAATACTATATGAAAAATGAAAAAAAAAACATAGGGTCACCGGCCTTGTTTTGATTTTATTCACCATTATATAACATGTACTTTTTCATTAAAACTGAAAAATCTCTAATTGCATAAAAATGATTCATATCCTGTGGAATTGGCAACATATTGATATTATATAACCTAATATATATCATATACCATTTAATTAAACCACAAACTACCAAAAAATTGAGAACACAAGTTAAATTTTAGGAAATTTTAATTTTTATAATTTTTATGTCACCCAAAAAAACGTATTTTTTTTACTATTTTAACACAAAAATGGAATTTAAAAAAGTTCTATCTAATAACTTTTTGCGAAACTGCTCAAATATGTTCATCTACGTATTGTTATCATAAAACAAAAATAAAAAAGGGAGGTCACCGCACTTTTAACAGAGATTTTTTTGTTTAACTATCCCTACCGTCTATGTCAAATTTTCTTAAATACAGCAATTAGGCGAAACCCAAGTACCGGTACATAGACTGTTAGAGATATGCATAAACATTATAGATTGTTTACAATCTTAATTGGGATCACAACGGCTTACTAAAACACAACACTAATACAATATTTAATCACAAACATAAGACCATACAGTATCAAACTCGACCTTAATCATCCATAACAGGGACTTGTTGACAGATTTCGGCATGTTTTGAAGTTTGTGATTAAATGCTTTAAATTGATTAATGTAAACAACAGGACTAAAGAGCTCCAGGAAAAAAACAAGAGTGAAGTAAAAGAAAGAAAAAAGAATAAAAAAAAGTTAACCGCACCTGGGATCGAACCACTGAGTAGTGAGTACCTATTATGAACCTACTCGGTCATAAATGTGTGATGATTCTGACAACAAAACTATTGGGTTGTGATAATAGCATCGGTGTTGCCATAAATATATCCTCGGTTAAATAAACTGCCGCAACACCCCTTAAGTGCAATTTAGTCCACAAATATTTTCGAACGGTTGTAAGTCAGCATTATAGATAGATAGGTTTATTCGGCACAAATATGTCCAATAATAACATTTACAATGTTCACAGAAGCTTAAAACAAATTAACTTAAAACATATAAATATATTGAGCACACAAATATCACAGATTAAATTGACTTCATGAGGTATAAATTTGAGAAACATTTACATGTTGACATTCTGTGCTTCAGATGGAACTCGAGCTTTATTGCATTTATCAATTTGGTATTTTAGACTGATAACTTTTAGTTTATTGTAGCGTAATATACGGACATGTACTGCCAGAAAAGCCCTTGAAAGTATTGCGACTTATTTCCAAAGGGGTCCTTTACATTACTGCTTCTTATAGCACATAAACTAAATTACAGCTAGCTACAAACATATTATTTTAAAGAGTTATTAAATTATTTTATATTTGTGTAAGCAAATCTATAGTTCGTGAAATGAATATACGACTAACAATTTGAGCGAGCACTGGATTTTATAAACTCGTCAAAAAGCAAACAACAACAACAACAAACACTAAAAAAACAGCACAGTCGGCCATGCTCAACCCTAAAGCTACGTGTTAAGAAAGTGTTTTTTGGCTTCTTTTTTGAATTTATATTGGCCCATTTAAAATATGTTAAAGTCCCAGACCACAAACACTTTAGAAAAGACAACTTGTCAGAAACTTATAATGATGAACATCTTAACGACCGCAATACCAAAAAGAGTTGGCGAGTATTAATTGCATATTTCCTGTACACTCGGGAACGAGTTGTATTTCATTCGCACCACGCACTTTCGAACCACACAAATTATCAAATAAATTTCTTGAAAACGAAATTCTTATCACTGAAACGAAAGTCGTTTTCTTACAAAAGGACTGATACTGTTTTAGCAAGTGTTAATTTATTTCGGCGGATGGGGACTTTAATGCTGCTTTAAATTGAACCTCGCTCTGAGAAAACGGGGTTTAATGCATGTGCGAAAAGTATCGTCCGACACTTTCTCTTTTAGTGTATTTCCTTTTTAAGGAAGTCTTTCTCAGAGAATATTTAGTTTAGGCGGAAAGTGTCGCCCCGATTAGCCCGTGCGGACTGCACAGGCTAATCTGGGACGACACTTTACGCATATGCATTATGGCCCGTTTTCGCAGAGCGATACTCAACTGTATAAGACGTTCGATTTCGGCAAGTCTTTTTTAAAGATGAATTTTTATTTTGTTAAAGAGAGTATGCACGATTTTTATATGTGTTAAATTGTAATAAATTGATAAAAAATATGTTACAATAACACAAAATAGGCAAGAAAAAATGCCGACACTTTTACTCGTATTTGTTAGGAAACAAAATTGTAGTTTTTGTGTCGTATGAACGAATCTGCACTAAAACTAAATTTAGATTCACATTGTACATGCATGATATACATGCTGGCGAATTCGACTGGAAGACATTTTCGATTTCAGATTTAAATATCTGGCTTATTCCGCATTTTTCGACACATGTTCTTCTTAACTTTTATTTTAATTTATATTGAAGTATATGTATAATAAGTTTTAACACATTTGATATAAATTCATAAATATTTGACAAAGCGTGCATACTCTCTTAACAGACTTATCGGATCACATTCAAACTCGTGCAAATTGAAGACATATGTAGACACGCTATGGAGAACAAATCTTGCCCGCTTACTGTCTGTCAATAAATCAACAGTCTTCTTAGAATGAAGCCAATTCTCAACAGCAACACGTCGAGGTGATTACAGAAGACAGCAGGTGTGTGGTATTCCCGACACAAAGTCTTTGGGTCCCATTACTCTAATAACCGACATGTCCGAATGAATTGTGCGTGCTCAACAGAGAATAAAGTCAGGAATAAGATCTTAAGTTTCAGGGGCTTGATTCATGTTAAAAATAACGTTTACATGCACTGTCATTTAGGCAATAAAACAAACCATCCTAATTGAAATTATTTGAAACAAAATTTATGTTAATGATCCTCGCTCTGGGAAAACAGGGCTTAATGTATCAGCACATTCTAATCAGAGAAGACGCTTTCCCTTTAATGGTAATTTTTGTCTGAGCGAAAATCCAGTTAAGGCGGATATTGTCGTTCCGGAATTAAGCCCCGTTTTCCCAGAGCTAGACTCAAATATGTTTTAAAAGCACGTTACCATAAATGATCTGCCAGTTTTGAGACGCCTTAACTGATCAACATCATATCCCTATCCTAAACGGCAGATGCTCGTTAGAAAGGCAATAGGTACCATTTAATTTAGCTAGCTGCTGTGTAGGGAAATGGCCATTTATGAACATGTGAGTGCCTCGAGCAATTTTTATTTCGGTGCATAAAGGAACCCTCGAATGGGCTAACTATGGCTACTCGGAGTTACAAACTGTTGTTGTCGTAAAGAAAAACACAAACATTATGCACTCTGGATCAGAAGGCGAGTTATTGCATAATTCTGCGGAGCCATCCGGAGATAGTCAATGTAACACGATTGAAACAAAATCTTCACGTAGAGGATTTGATTGGTTCCTGGAATAGCTTGTATTAAATAACCCCCACGTTACAGTAATCACATGATCTGAACTAAATGATACAAACACAGATGAAAATACGTGGACATCTTATAACTTATTTGTTTTACTTGTTTTGTGTGATGCATTAAATAGTGGTTCAGTCATAATTGCTTATTGTATAATTAAATAAATATATTTACATAATTTAAGAAATAATTATACATATATATATAACATTTGATCGGAGAAAAAGCAAACAAACATACTATAGCTACAAGTACACGCATTACGTTCCATATGAAAAACGTATTAACTGGTTAACATAGAAGGCTATTTTTTAATAACAAACTCAAAATTAAATCTGACTTATATGTGACAACTCAAAAAGGACTTTAACTAGGTTGATAAAACTCGGTATTTGGATAGAGGGTTATATGGGAAATATGGCAAATATGCATGATATTTTCTTTTCCTTTTATTACAAACTCATGTTTACCACGGTAACAAAAATAACTGAAAACTAAAATATGGATCCTGCCAAAACTTAAAATTACTTTAGCTTCGTTGATTAAATTTGTGTACATACTCCGACAACATTCACCCTGTATACTGGTGCAGTATAAATCCGTCACATTTGGGAGGTATTGTAACGATATTTAAAAACATAGAGATTCGATAGGCACAAAACACACAACTCCTGGTAGGTTTAAAAATTATTTGCTGATCTTTTTCGGGCAAATTTTGATTATTTGGTTTAGAAAAAATAATGCTTAATAATGCCTAAATTGTGGGAAAAAAAGACTGAGAGTGGGCATAAATACCCCACCATGCTTAAAAAAGTTCAAACAACGTGTTCATGTTATCTGTTTTCAAAAGCAACTTCTATTTTGTTTAAAGACGAAAAACAACAACAATGCTTTATACATACTTCATTTTCTATATTGTGAAAGGGGCGTGGTTGTGTAAAATCGTAAATCTTGAGCAGTCATTTGCTTATTTTTATATAGTATGAGCCATATTCTTGGAAAATTTGCTTTAATGAATGTGCGTAAAATGTCATTCCTGGTTAACCTGTGCAGTCCGCACAGGCTTATCAAGGATGACACTTTCCACTTTAATGAAAGTTTTCGTTTAAAGGAAATCTCTTCTAAACGAAAATCCAGTTTTTGCGGAAAGTGTCGTCCCTAATTAGCCTGTGCAGACGACACTTTACGCACGTGCGTTAAGCCAAATTTTCCCTACACGAGGCTAATATTTTGGATTGGTTTCGCTCAACTGCCAATAATGAGCAGAGGTTAACTTAAATACAGCGTTGCCACGTATTTAAATACTTCATAAGGTTTGTTTGCCCTAAAACTGATTCCCTGTCTGAGGGGACAAAATAGTTGAATTTTTAACAACCGTGATGTAAATTGATTTGTAAAACATCTCCTAAAGTGCTTAATTTGCAGTTTGTTTATTGAAATGTAATTACAACAAGCGTTTAATGAAGCGTTTAAAGGTGTATGCACATAACACAATGAATTGAGTTTATCAAGGCCACAATTTCGGACTTCAACATGGCGCATGAGGTCTTCGTGGCGTACTGGATATGGTGTACGCCTAGCGACCAGGAGGTAGCGGGCCTGATCCCCACTGTTGTAACGTTCTTCCTTTTTTCCCCCAATGACACCAAGTACTGAATAGCGTTTCAATAAGCCTTAGGAATTATATGCATTCGAATTAAAATAAATAGGTTTAAACTAACATGCTCAGTGTGATACTAGTGCATAGATCCTCATCGTGCCATGTATTTACATTTAGTGGGTCAAATAGACCCAAATCACGTAAATATTGCAATTATCGCCGGATCATTGTGAAAGAATTGCAAGTGAAATCATATGTATTGCTCAACATATACACTACAGTTTTTTAATTCTTATTTGGATGGGTTGGCGCTTTATTGACAGTAGCGGGATTTGACACAACACCAGTAGGAGATTTTAGGTTTTTGTCTGCGACAAAGCTCTTGATTGGACTGGTACATAGTTGAGGTAGTGATATAACATGCATTTTTGTTGTAAAATATTCGAATCAAAATATAAATGTATGTTTATTTTATTTTCAGTTCACATACATGTACTGTGTTGTCTAAGTGCTTATGTAATTGATATCTTTGTGACAAAAAATTTAAGTACAACACTAATTGCTATTTGTACATTGAATTATATTACAATGCATATTTTTCAGTTTTCATTATAATTCATGACCGTTACCTAGAGGTTCCCCACATAGTGTCCTATTTGTTCAAAATACATTGAAACCGACATAAACATATTTTGGTTTTATGCGAACGCATCACTATTGCGGGTGAATATTTCAATTGTAAAAATTTAGAATGTGAGATATTTTCTAAGAACGACGTCTTCCTGTTTTAAGTGTAAGCAGCTCTATGTGAAAACGGGACTTTATGCATGTGCCTAAAGTGTCCTCCAAGATAAGCCTTAATGAATATGCAATGGGGAGTATCAATGGGGTGTAACTACGCATGTAATAGATACCAATAGTTACTCCCCTTTATGGAGAGTGGCAAAGGACAATCCAAAAATACTTACCGTGTGTAAAACAATATTGAATAGCATAGGTATGTTTGTGTCTAGACAGTTTGTACGAGAATGCAGACACTGTTTCTTGAAAACCGTTAATCTCGTAGTTCATAAGATGTGTTATTGTCACTTGCTAGAGGATAAGCGAAAACATGTATTGGCAATTACAATTGAATGCATCGAAATAACGGAATGTTCGTGCTTCATCCACTTACATGGCTTAAAAACAAAGTGCTTTGTTGACTCATATTTTGCGCATTTACATAGTGCAAAGCTGCTGCTAGCATCCTGAACTAGTGTTGGACGCTCTGAGCCAGGTTCTTTACATGTCAATCGAATCTATGTTAGTGTATCTTAACACTATATAGCAGTCTTCCGTGGAAGGCAAAATTTGTGACTTATATTAAGCATATTCGCCTACTATGTCTTTATTTTCGTTCTCGCTCTAAGACATATCATCGGCGAATAAGTAAAACTGAAAAAATATTTTCCTTAGGAATTAACAATTATTTATATATATATATATACTCTAGTCATGTTACTTATCTTTGTGAAAAATGTAAATTCTGTATTAAGTTGCTTAGTTTTTATCTCCTGTATGTGTATATACTCGATTGTACTTCATTGTTTATAATCTGTATTATATGTTATGCTCTTCATGAATGGAGGAAAATAAAAATCTATCTATATATCAGAGCGAGACTCAAATGTTGGCCAAGTACAACGCAGGCATCGCTTGCCCTTGTTCATGCATATTCACAACGCTGTGTTACATGCATGCATTAGTATTTTTCAAAAGACTTGGTCTGTCTGACCGTTAGTTCGTTTCGATGGCAATAAAACACTTGAAGAACCTACGGAGCGGAACGACCTTAAAGTATGCGCATGTTCACCTTATAAGGATACTGAAATTTAAAGTTTCATGAAATTCAAAAAAATGGTTAATGAAGTCTCGCGCGAAAAAAATCAAAATGAAATGCCATATCAAAATTTATCTAAGAATAATAACTCATTGAAAAATCAATCGAGCTTAAACGCCTGACAATATGTGCATATCAATCCGATAGGGATGCTCAATATATAATTTCAACAAAGTCTCAAGTTTCTGAGATCAGTAGAAGAAACATGACGCATGGGCGTTTATCGATTATGAAGGGATAAATCGGGCATCCCCGAAAACTTAATTTCATCAAAATAAGAATTGGACGGACGTCAAAGGTTGCGACTATAGGCACGTCCCCCGCCCCACCCGTAAGAGGACCATGCTCCAGATGTGTGCGTTTTAATATATTCAGTTACGGACTCAACATGTTTAAAGATATTTCTGATGTATATAATATTGAATTATAACTACAGACTAAGTGAACCGGCGCAAATTTTTGCAAAGGCTGTTACAGGGTATACAGATCAACATGGCATTCAGTATCTTTACCGTAAAAATTACATTTGATGATAGTTATGATTATGATGACAAAAATTAGAATAGATTATATGGAGGAGGACGACGATGACGATCATGAATATGAATAGGATGATGATGATGATTATTGATGATGATAATGACGATGATGAAATAAAAGCCCCATTAACGCTCAAAATCAACGAATATTTCGTAAATTAAAGTTAACCCAACAAGAAACCGTCGGAGACGGGTGATGCTCCCCAAAGTGTTTTTTTTTTGTCACAATATTGCACTAAATACTAGTATTCAGATAAAAGTAAACGTCTTGAGGGGCATAACTTTGGACAAAATAATACGATGGATTGTTTAGCAATTAAAAAATTTCAAAGGGCCATAACTCTCTAAATAAATCATCTAACCAGAACCCACTAATAACATGCGCATCTCCTCAAGGTAGTTAAGCTTCCCAAAAAGCTTCATTGAATTCCAGTCAGTAGTTGGGGAGAAATAGCCCGGACAAGAATTGCACTATATGTACAGTTTATAGAAAATTTCAAAGGGCCANTTTTCCCATTGAACAGATGTTACAATCAAAGGTGCGAAAGTTTCCTGTTATGATTTCACACCTATACGGTATTATTCACACCTACCCGCCTATATATTATCAGTGGGACGAAACGTCCAATGCCCTCCTACACAAATATCAGTGGCACGAACTGGTAGTGGCACGAAACGTCCAGCACCCAACCAATCTATACAGCGATCTGAGATACAGAACGTGCTATCGTTCGGTTTGTTTCGGTTTTGTCACCGGAAAGGAAATACGTTTCAATGCGCATTAAATTGGCGCAAAACGTCAACAGTAAAATAGTGCAAGAAACAAAGTAAGAAAGAACGATAATTGTAACATCTTACGTTTCCATCCAAAATCCACAAATCACACAAAAGAAAACGTTTAAAACACTGTCACAACAAAATCTTCTGTCAGGAAACTGACTAGTTCAAAAGTTCACTTCGCCACGTGATGTAAATAAACACACGTAAACAGCACAGGTTGCAAATGTTCGGGTCTTCTCGCGAAGAAAATGAAGAAAATAACACAGTTTTAAAGTTAGCAAGTTCGTCGAAGAACTTCAATCACATTTGACGAATATTCTGGTCTTCTCACGAAGAAAAAAAGAGGAAATAAAAAAAAACACAATTCTGTATTCACTTTAAAGTAAATAATAATAAATAAGTTCGTTAAAGAACTTTTAACAGAAAAAAATAAACACTTATCCACTCGGAGACGCTACGCGAAACAGTCCATGGCGCCGGCAAGGGGTCCTCAACCTCTGTGGGCTTCCGGGGGGTCCTTAACCGACACTGCTGCTTCTCTCATTCTTACTGGACAAAACATTTATGACATCACAGTACATGGCTGGACGCACACAGGACAGGGGACTGAATCTCACAAGAGAAGCAAATGGACACATACAAGACAAGGGACATAAACACTGGTACATGAGACATAGACACATAAAGTAACACAGAGTGACCTATCCTACACAAAATTAAAATAATCTTAAGTGATCTTCCTTGACCTTGTCCTTGTTTTTCACACCCATTATTTAAACATGAAAATAACATATATTCAACACGATCGCGGAATCATATTTACGCAATCTTGATAATTTGGAATTTATCTACATACCTGACCTACCGGGTAATCCTGTTGCTGACAAGATATCACCGCTTCAAATTAAAACGAAAACATCTTTTTCTGTCACTAAATCCACCGAAATATGCTATTGTCACCACTCCTAGGCTTTAAATCATCATTAAAATGCCGCTTGTCTCAAAAGCGTAGTAATTATCCATTTCACATTCATTTCACAAGGGGTGTCCCGTGTACAATGTAAGAATATCAATCGCGTATATGTATAACAAGCTTAAATCGTAGTCCACATTTTAACAATTGTTGTTCTCTTTTCAGAATGTAAATCGTGTGTATGTCTAATAAACCTGAATAGAACTACCGTAGGAAATAAGCAGAATACGGTAGCCAATCAATAGCCAATAGTGATAGTTGATTTTGAACTTGAACCAGAAGTGGGAGAAGAAACCTTTTAAAGGGACTTGTTCACTGATTTTTGCATGTTTTGAGGTTTGTCATTAAATGCTTAAAATTGATGAATGTAAACGTCGGAACTAAAGAGCTCCAGTATAAAACAAAAAATAAAATTAAAAAAAATGAAATTAAAAAAAAGAAAGAACGGAAAGCCACACCTGGGCTCGAACCACTGACCATAGGAGTAAAAGTCAACAATCCTCGTAATGTCACAAAATATAACGATAACAACAGAACTTTCCAAATTATTCAATCGTTTCACGTTTGTAACGCTTTATAATTTTCAGGTTTTTAAAACGTCATAAGATGCATATAATGGATATTTTAGAGCATTGTAAATGTTCAGTATTACTGTTTCCTTGCAAAAAAAAACATAACTACATCGAAAATTTGCAAATCTGAATATATTTTTTTTCAATTTTGTCAATTTATAAAAACGTGAACAAGTCCCCTTAAGTGTGTACAGATGAATTGTAGCGTTGTTGAAACTGTAATCAACCTTTTTACGCGTGTTTTCTATATTACCGCCGTGGCAACCTTACACTGGGTGGACAGAGCGGACAACGGCTACGTCACGCATGCTGGTCTCTTTAATGAGTGCCCGAAGATAAAAGAGACTTGCTATCATACTTTCTAATTATTAATATGGGACGACACTTTACGCACATGCATTAAACCCCCTTTTCACAAAGCGAAACTCATATATATACTTGATACACACGTTGTGTACATGTATGTGTATACAAAATCCACCATTAATTACATTGCCGAAAAAAAAACTTTTGTATTTCGTAAAGGATTCCTAAGTTTACTATGTCACTTCGTACATCACACAGAATGTTGTAAAAATAGTAATAATACAAATTTTGAAATTTGGATTTATTAAATTCTTGCCACATCTACCATTTTATCACGAAATTAGAAGTTTATGAAGAGTATGTTTTGATAAGACTGTAATGCCATATATCTTGCATCGGCTCCATATCCTGATCTTGGCGCAGCCTCTTTGATGTTGGCGCCATCTCTTTTGGAAAATGATCTTGCAGATCTACCATAAGCTAATATATTTTTTTTGTTGTTAAAGGGGTAACTTATCGGTACATTTGCTAACGCATTTACTTGTACAGTTGCTTGTAAATTTTCGTTGCTCAGTCAATAAAATGGACTGGTTCAAATTCCGTAATGTCAGAGCTGATTGAGTCTCTCGATCATGTTTCATGATGATATGTGATTGTATGTTTCTTCATTTGTGGATAAAATTGTCCTCTCAGAATCGTTAAACCTTGCCCGATTTTTAAGGACGTAATATTGTCAAAACATATACAAGTTCCTTCTTTAAAAAAAACACACACTTTTATAAAGTGTTAACTTTATTTAACGAAATAATTTACGAATTATTCGTTGTTTTGAGCGTTCATTGGGCTTTAATATGACTACCGGTACAACTTCTACTATTAATAATAATATAAACAATAGTAATAAACAACAATAATGATCGAATGACATGTATTTTTCTTCCGGCATATAATATGCATATTTTTCCCTAAAATAAGTTGAATGTTTTAACTTTATTACTTTAGTAGTAGCCATTTCTATTAGGCAGTTTAGTTAATCGAAATGACATTTCTGTTGCTTCATACATTAAGTATGCAAATCCCCCCCCCCCNCCCGTAACAATGCGTTAACTTTGTTAGAATGTGTTATGTGCAATAGGAAATCAATGTTTATTACACCTCGTTCAACAATATTTACCATAACCCTGTTGAAGCATGCTTTGACAACGCACATGAATAACATCAGCAGTTATTTTGTTAACTCAGCATCCGTGTTAAAGATGTATGCTGTGGTATTAGTTAGCTTCAGTGTTAACTCGTTTTGCCACATAAAACAATAAAAAATATGCAACATTTCCGCTTGATCACTTTGTGCTTGTAGTTAAAATTTCCTTAAGTCCGCAAACTTTAGTTTAAACTTATTTATTTAAGCTCGATTGCATCGAAAGCCTAAGGCTTATTGAAATGTTCTCGAGTCCGTTTCCTGGGACTAGAACCAGTACTGGGTGCCCTTGGGGGAGATCTAAAGAACGCTCCCACAATCGGGATCGATCCCGTGACTCCCCGATCGCTAGGCGCACACCATTATCCACTACGCCACGGCGACCTCAGACCTATGCAGACTTTGAATAACTTGCCACAGAAGTCGAATTATATGCAAGACGGCCGGATTTTTTTGAGGTACCATTTGTAAAGAAGTTGTGTAAGTCTTCCAAGCCGATTCAAACTTCTCTCCAGTTCCAAGCAGTGCCCTAGCATGTTCAAAGAGGTTTCAAAGTTGGCGAATGATGTATAGATATCGCTAGTCGATGTGATGACTCTTTTGGGTTTTATGTTTTCGGTGAATATCGATAACTTCATCAAAGCTTCTGACTGTTTAGGTTCTTGGTTGAGATTTTTGTATGTAAGGTACTGTAGATAGTAGAGATACGGTTCAATTTGCACATCAAGACGCTCTTCGTATTCAAACAATCGTAACGAACGTTCGGATGAAGTATCGACACCGAAACGCCCACGGTACATTTCGCACCACAAGAATTCAGGAACACACATCTTCTCTGCTTGTCTAAAGGCACACAAGAGAGACATTCTTTGTTTGGCAGACTGTTCACATGATTGAAGTGCAATTTGCAATGCTAATGACTCCGACGGAAAAACGCATAAAATGTAAATAAGATTAGATTTTTTATCTTCTTCTATCTTGTTTTCTATCAAATCAAAATATTTACAAGCTTCATCATATTCGCTATTGCAGAAAAGGAAAGGAGCGTATCGCACGTAGTTGACAACGATATCAGACTTAAGAGATTGCTTATACATTTGTCTCACCATTGATGCCATCATGATTATATTCACGACCGTGTGCCATCTGTTCTAAATACGCCGAAGCACCCAAACAAGCCAGACCAGACATGACGCTATGCAATAAATACTCATATTTTCTGAATTTGTCTAACGTGACGCGATAATACATTTCTAAGTGTGTAAATTGTTTTTCAAACACAGCTATCCTTTCATTGACGGATAAGTCTGCACATTCAAATCCATCGATAGTTTGCTTCGCTCTCTGAAAAGTGTTGGATACATACTTAAATAGTGCTGAATCCTTGGTACATGTATGATACCTGTTGCGTTCATTAAGCGATATTCCAATATTGTCCATTTGTATATTTTCAATCTTTGCCCGCAGTGCATTTATAGCAGTTGTTACTTTTCCACCAGTTTCGGAAACTCTTGTCTGTCGATTTTCCCATCAAAGAGGTTAACATTCTTATTGGTAAAGTGTGGACAATTGTGGCGTGTTAAGAAGCGCCTCAACGTTGCAAGAATGTACTTGACACAATGATAAGATTGTCCTCCCTCCAGACATCAGGCCGGGTGTTCTCGACCGCAAAGAAGAAGGCTGTTTTGAAATAAAATGTACTCAGCCTGTCTCGATATTCTGGCGCAAACAACTCCTTTCTGATCATCTTGGTCAGAACATATGCTTTCAGATGTACTGTATCTAAACTGAACATAAATATCCGCTCTGTAAGATTTGTGGAAATTCGCCATTGATAATCTAAGTAATCGTTCGTACAAATGTTCGTACTTTTGGCGGGTCCCTTTGGAACTATAAAGACGCCATATTTCTTCGCTTTTTTAGAGTCATCTCAGAAGGCCAGTGACCGGGGCGAGGCCTTTTGAAAACAAACTTGCATTGTTTAGGAAGACTTTTACAGTAACACGCGTAAACACTGTCTGTATTCGCTACACTTTCTGCAGGTCCGTGTCGTTTTGCTTGCCTAAATATCACTAGTGGTTGATGTGCGAGATAGAACATAAATGTATGTGAAATCATGCCGTCAGTTTTCGTCCAATCCTTTTGAAACAATTTAACGATATCAAAAGGATCCAGATAAGGATCTAATTTTTGAAAATGTATTGCTTGTGTTGATGGTTCAATCATTGTTAATAAACAGTACTGCGAAGCACAACCGTTTGTGCTCACCTTTATCACTACTTGGTGATCATGCTGCGGAAGGGGTGGATGTTCTGAATCAAGAAACAAACGAAACGTTTCAAAACGATATACGATGTCTACGTCAGACATCATTCCAAGTGTTGTAGTGCCCTCGATTTGACTGCCAAAGATATAAATTCGTCTGTTGCACCCAAATGCTTTGTACCTAAGTGTCATTTCATGTTCAGAAGACAACACTATTTCCCTTCGAAACCGTGTCAAATGTTCATTGAACGCACAGTAATCAAGAACCTGTGAAAGTCTCTATGAGAATTTATTATCGTCTGTCGAATTACCTTCCACATCATGAGCTGTTTTACACGCATTCCTCTCTTTTCTTGTTGTATGTTGCGGTTTGCTGCGCCTTTTTCGAGCCATTTTTAAAGAGAATAAAAAACCCAACTGTATTTTACGCACTCTTATTTGTGTATAATGTTAATATTTGTATTACAAGATTAACATGACTTGAGTGTTTGAATTTTGTATGAGTCATTAATTTCTCGTTGTTCATAAAATAACATAATGTATGGTTCATACTTCATGTTAATGTTAACAGTAGTGGACTGTCAGACCTTCGGTTTCCGACCTAAAATATAAACAATAAAACTAGTATAAATTCCAACTCTTTACTGAAGTCAATAAATATTTGAAGAATAGCATGCAAGTACAATATCTGTTATAAAATTAAAATAATCTTAAGTGATCTTCCTTGACCTTGTATTCCACACCCATTATTTAAACATGAAAATAACATATATTCAACACGATCACGGAATCATATTTACGCAATCTTAATTATTTGGAATTTATCTACATACCTGACCTACCGGGTAATCCTGTTGCTGACAAGATATCATCCGCTTCAAATTAAAACGAATACATCTTTTTCTGTCTCACTTTTCACTAAATCCACCGAAATACAATGTATGCTATTGTCACCACTTCTAGGCTTTAAATCATCATTAAAATGCCGCTTGTCTAAAAAACGTACGCATTATCCATTTCACATTCATTTCACAAGGGGTGTCCCTTATAATAAAATCAATCGCGTATATGTATAACAAGCTTAAATCGTAGTCCACATTTTAACAATTGTTGTTCTCTTTTCAGAATGTAAATCGTGTGTATGTCTAATAAACATGAATAGAACTGCCGTAGGAAATAATCTGAATACGGTAGCCAATCAATAATAAACCAATTTAATATTATGAAGATCGATAATTTGAAATTTAACACCCAGTGCATGTTAAATTATTCTTGTCATATTTTGCCCAGTTTTTGTTTGACAGGTATATTCTTGTTATCGTTATCTTGTTAAAATGATTCGATCGATGTTCTTCATTACTTATCGACCATAATTGAGAGTTGCGGAATATATTGTGTATGGCGACTGCTTAGACACATTAAAAATAAGGGCGTAATCAGCGTTGGGTTTAAGGTACAGATAAGTTGCATGTAAGTCGAAGTTGACAAAAATATAATTAACGTTGACTATAAACATTATATATAAGTTAGAATGCGCTTTTTGCGTGGTGTTTGGAACTTACAAATAATGAATGGATTTTAGTAGAGCATCGGAATTATAAAACATATAAACTTATTTACGGTTATTTATTTTTCTTCCTTTTTTTCGTACACATGCTTTACACATTCTCGGCTAGTAAAGTACTCAAACATAAAGAACCAATTATTTAAACATTGAACCTCACAACAATTTATGCTCAGTCTGGTTAATTGCAACATTTCATCGTAAGTGATAGTTGATATTGAACTTGAACCAGAAGTGGGAGAAGAAACCCTTTAAAGGGACTTGTTCACAGATTTTTGCATGTTTTGAGGTTTGTCATTAAATGCTTTAAATTGATGAATGTAAACGTCGGAACTAAAGAGCTCCAGTATAAAACAAAAAAAAATAATAAAAAATGAAATAACAAAGAAAGAAAAAAAGTAAGCCACACCTGGGCTCAAACCACTGACCATAGGAGTAAAAGTCAACATTTCTCGTAATGTCACAAAATATAACGATAACAACAGAACTTTCCAAATTATTCAATCGTTTCGCGTTCGTAACGCTTTATAATTTTCAGGTTTTTAAAACGTCATAAGATGCATATAATGGATATTTTAGAGCAGTGTAAATGTTCAGTATTACTGTTTCCTTGCAAAAAACATAACTACATCGAAAATTTGCAAATTTGAAACAATTTTTTTCAATTTTGTCAATTATTAAAAACGTGAACAAGTCCCCTTAAGTGTGTAGAGATGAATTGGAGCGTTGTTGCAACTCTCGTCAACCTTTTGTCGAGTGTTTCCTATATTACCGCCGTGGCAACCTTACACTGGGTGGACAGAGCGGACACCGGCTACGTCACGCATGCTGGTCTCTTTAATTAATGCGTGCCCGAAGATAAAAGAGACTTGCTATCATACTTACTAATTATTAATCTGGGACGACACTTTACGCACATGCATCACACTCCCTTTTCACAAAGCGAAACTCATATATATACTTGATACACACGTTATGTACATGAATGTGTGTACAAAATCCACCATTAATGACATTGTCGAAAAAGAAACTTTTTTTATTTCGAAAAGGATTCCTAAGTTTACTATGTCACTTCGTACATCACACAGAAAGTTGTAAAAATAGTAATAATAAAAATGTTCAAATTTGGATTTATTAAATTCGTGCCACATTCAACCATTTTATCACGAAATTAGAAGTTTATGAAGAGTATGTTTTGATAAGACTGTAGTGCCATATATCGTGCATCGGTTCCATATCCTGATCTTGGCGCAGCCTCTTTGATGTTGGCGCCATCTCTTTTGGAAAATTATCTTGCAGATCTACCATAAGCCAATTTGTTTTTTTTTGTTGTTAAAGGAGTAACTTATCGGTACATTTGTTAACGCATTTACTTGTACAGTTGCTTGTAAATTTTCGTTGATCACAGTCAATAAAATTGACTGGTTCAAATTCCGTAATGTCAGAGCTGATTAAGTTTCTCGATCACGTTTGATAATGATATGTGATTGTATGTTTTTTTCATTTGTGGATGAAATAGTCCTCTCAGAATCGTTCAACCTTGCCCGATTTTTAAGAACGTAATATTGTCAAAACATATAGAACCTCCTTCTTAAAAAAAAAAAACACACTTTTATAAAGTGTTCACTTTATTTAACGAAATAATTTACGAATTATTCGTTGATTTTGAGCGTTAATTTGGCTTTAATATGACTACCGGTACAACTGCTACTATTAATAATAATATAAACAATAGTAATAAACAACAATAATGATCGAATGACATTTATTTTTCTTCCGGTATATATGCATATTTTTCCCTGAAATAAGCTGAATGTTTTAACTTTATTATTTTAGTAGTATCCATTTCTATTAGGCAGTTTAGTTAATCGAAATGACATTTCTGTTGCTTCGTACATAAAGTATGCGAATCCCCCCCCCCCATAACAATGCGTTAATTTTGTTAGAATTTGTTACGTGCAATAGGGAATGTTTATTACGTCTCGTTCAACAATATTTGAAGGGAATCATACTACCATAACCCTGTTGAAGCATGCTTTGACAACGCACATGAATAACAACAGCACTTATTGTGTTAACTCAGCATCTGAGTTAAAGATGTATGCTGGGGTATTAATTAGCTTCAGTGTTAACTCTTTTTGAGTCATAAAACAATAAAAAATATGCAACATTTCCGCTTGGTCACTTTGAGCTGGTAGTTAAAATTTCCTTAAGTCCGCAGACTTTAGTTTAAACATATTTATTTAAGCTCGATTGCATCGAAAGCCTAAGGCTTATTGAAATGTTCTCGAGTCCGTTTCCTGGGACTAGAACCAGTACTGGGTGCCCTTGGGGGAGATCTAAAGAACGCTCCCACAATCGGGATCGATCCCGTGACTCTCCGATCGCTAGGCGCACACCATTATCCACTACGCCACGGCGACCTCAGACCTCTGCAGACTTTGAATAACTTGCCACAGAAGTCGAATTATATGCAAGACGGCCGCATTTCTTTGAGGTACCATTTGTAAAGAAGTTGTGTAAGTCTTCCAAGCCGATTCAAACTTCTGCTCCAGTTCCAAGCAGTGCCCTAGCATGTTCAAAGAGGTTTCAAAGTTGGCGAATGATGTATAGATATTGCCAGTCGATGTGATGACTCTTGTGGGTTTTATGTTTTCGGTGAATTTCGATAACTTCATCAAAGCTTCTGACTGTTTAGGTTCTTGGTTGAGTGTTTTGTATGTAAGGTACTGTAGATAGTAGAGATACGGTTCAATTTGCACACAAATACGCTCTTCGTGGTTATACAATGGTAACAAACGTTCGGATGAAGTATCGGCGTTTCGCCCAAGGTACATTTCGCACCACAAGAATTCAGGAACACACATCTTCTCTGCTTGTCTAAAGGCACACAAGAGAGACATTCTTTGTTTGGCAGACTGTTCACATGATTGAAGTGCAATTTGCAATGCTAATGACTCCGACGGAAAAACGCAAAACAGGTTAATAAGATTAGACGTTTTATCTTCTTCTATCTTCTTTTCTATCAAGTCAAAATATTTACAAGCTTCATCATATTCTCTATTGCAGAAAAGGAAAGAAGCGTATCGCACGTAGTTGACAATGATATCAGACTTAAGACATTGTTTAAACATTTGTCTAACTTTACTGATGCCATCATGATTATATTCACGACCGTCTGCCATCTGTTCTAAATAAGCCGAAGCACCCAAACTAGCCAGACCAGACATGATGCTATGAAATGCATAGTAATATCTTCTGTATTTGTCCAACGTGGCGCGATAATACATTTCTAAGCGTGTAAATTCTTTTTCAAACACAGCTATCCTTTCATTAACGGATTGGCCTGAACCATCAAATCCATCGGTAGAATGCTTCGCTTGCTGAACAGTGTTCAATACATAGTTAAATAGTGCTGAACTATTGGTATGATACCTGCTGCGTTCAGTAAGCGATATTCCAATATTGTCCATTTGTATTTTTTCAATCTTTGTCCGCAGTGCATTTATAACATTCGTAACTTTATCCACCAATTTCGGAAACTCGCGTCTTTCAATTTTCCCATCAAAAAGGTTAACATTCTCTATGGTAAAGTGTGGACAATAGCGGCGGGTTAAGAAGCGCCTCAAAGTTGCAAGAATGTACTTGACACAATTGATAAAATTGTCCTCCCTCCACACATCAGGCCGGGTGTTCTCGACCGCAAAGAATAAGGCTGTTTTGAAATGAAATGTACTCAGCCTGTCTTGATATTCTGGCGCAAACAACTCCTTTCTGATTATCTTGGTCAGAACAAATGCTTTCAGATGTACTGTATCTAAACTGAACATGAACAGCCGCTCTGTAAGATTTGTGGAAATTCGCCATTGATAATAAAAGTAATCGTTGGTACAAATGTTCGTACTTTTGGCGGGTCCCTGTGGAACTATAAAGACGCCATATTTCTTGGCTTTTTTTAGAGTCATCTCCGAAGGCCAGTGACCGGGGCGAGGCCGTTTGAAAACAATCTTGCATTGCTTAGGAAGACTTTTACAGTAACACGCGTAAACACTGTCTGTATTATATACACTTTCTGCAGGTCCGTGCCGTTTTGCTTGCCTAAATGTTTCTAGATTGTGACTTGCGAGAACGAACATTAATGTATGTGGAATCATGCATGATGGTTCAATCATTGTTAATAAACAGTACTGCGAAGAACAACCGTTTGTGCTCACCTTTATCACTACTTGGTGATCATGCTGCGGAAGGGGTGGATGTTCTGAATCAAGAAACAAACGAAATTTATCAAAACGATGTAGGATGTCAAAGTCCGACATCATTCCATGTGTTGTAGTGCCCTCGATTTGACTGCCAAAGATATAAATTCGTTTGTTGCACCCAAATGCTTTGTACGTAAGTGTCATTTCATGTTCATAAGAGATCATTATTTTCCTTCGAAACCGTATCAAATGTTCATTGAACGCACAGTAATCAAGAACCTGTGAAAGTCTCTCTGAGAATTTGTTATCATCTGTCGAATTACCTTCCACATCATGAGCTGTTTTACACGCATTTCTCTCTTTCCATGTTGTATGTTGCGGTTTGCTGCGCATGGTTCGATCCATTTTCAAAGAGAAAAGAAACCCCAACTGTATTTCACGCACTCTTATTTGTGTATATTGTTAATCTTTGTATTCCAAGATTAACATGACTTAAGTGTTTGAATTTTGTATAAGTCATTTACTTTAATTAGTTCATAAAATAGCATAATGTATGGTGCATACTTCATGTTAATGTTGACAGTAGTGGACAGTCAGACCTTCGGTTTCCGACCTAAAATATAAAAAATAAAACTTGTATAAATTCCAACTCTTACTGAAGTCAATAAATATTTGAAGAAAAGCATTCAAGTAAAATATCGTTTATAAAATTAAAATAATCTTAAGTGATCTTCATTGACCTTGTATTTCACACCCATTATTTAAACATGAAAATAACATATATTCAACACGATCACGGAATCATATTTACGCAATCTTAATAATTTGGAATTTATCTACATACCTGACCTACCGGGTTATCCTGTTGCTGACAAGATATCATCCGCTTCAAATTAAAACGAAAACATCTTTTTCTGTCTAACTTTTCACTAAATCCACCGAAATATGCTATTGTCACCACTCCTAGGCTTTAAATCATCATTAAGGACATATCACTTTCTGAAATGGTCAGAAGTGGGTGGGGTAATGTTAAAGAATAATTCCTTATATAAGCATTCTATATATAGTTTGGAACAATATGCACAATTAAAATAGCATATACTTCAGTGATACATGAACCAGTTCTAATAAAATCTTTCAAAAATAGTAAATTATCACATTTTTTCACCTTATAAAACACTTTCTTCCTGGGCGACCAAAGTCCTTATTTTCTTATTTTCTACATAAATCCACTGATACCAGCTGGAACATACACCACTGTAGAACATAGTGTTAGAGTATTATTAAATATAACACACTAGAAACACTGAAAAAAGCATCCTTTTTTGTAAGAAAAAATGTAAACAAATGGAGTCAAAAAATCGTAGGAAAAAAGTATGGTTGACCAGAATTTACAAATATAAATTTGATTGAAACTTGTTGAAAATGTGTAAAACATCACTTTAACAAACACATTTATATATCATTATTTATATATAATTAATATACACTATAAAATAACAGGGATTTTATTAAAATGTTTTCAATATTTCTGTATCTTTCATATTTTTTGTTGTAAATTATCATTCTGGCCCACCATACTTGTTCAAGTGTACTATTTTTTGACTCCAGTTGTTTACATCTTTTCTTACAAAAAAGGATGCTTTTTTCAGTGTTTCTAGTGTGTTATATTTAATAATACTCTAACACTATGTTCTACAGTGGTGTATGTTCCAGCTGG
Source organism: Dreissena rostriformis (assembly GCA_007657795.1). NCBI lineage: Eukaryota > Metazoa > Mollusca > Bivalvia > Myida > Dreissenidae > Dreissena > Dreissena rostriformis. The sequence goes on from VMBQ01007810.1 coordinate 22,809, forward strand.
TATCAGTGGATTTATGTAGAAAATAAGAAAATAAGGACTTTGGTCGCCCAGGAAGAAAGTGTTTTATAAGGTGAAAAAATGTGATTATTTACTNGAATGAGTGTTGTAGATTGTATGGACCTGTGTGAACTGTTGAGTGGAAATGTGTATGTCTGTTTGTTTGTTTGCTTGTATTTAACAAATGTATGTCTTGTACATTCGTTTGTATATAGATCACTCAAAATGTATACATTAATTTTTTTAACAGATATTTGTTAAATCGGTTTTTTGTTTGTTTGTATGTAATAATCTTTGTTCTTGTACATTTGTTTGCCCACGTCTCTTGAAATTGTTAAAAAATAATGAAGGAATTTACAAATTTATCCATCTTTGTGTTATTAAACGATGAAATTATGGAACAATTGCCGTTTATTGCAACCTCATTTTTTTTATATTTAATATTTTCTCACAATCTTGAATGAACATGAAATACTTATTGATTAAGGTATGATCTGTATGGTCCGCAAATGTTCAAATTTAATATTGTCATTAATGTCATTACAGCAACTTTAATATTTTTAAATTTATTAATACAATATTGAAGGAAGTGGAACACGAGATGAATATTAATTCAGACATGGTCCGCAACTCTGGACCGTATGGTCCGCAAATCTGGGCCGTATAGTCCGCAAATCTGGGCCGCCGTATGGTCCATGGTCCGTATGGTTCCTAATTCGCACTCTTAACATATTAATTATTATTGCACTCATTGTTTGTACTTATAAGGCCTCACAAAAAAACATGTACGTTTCCGGTTAAGGGCTCAAAAAAATGAGGGTCGGTAGGTCGAGAAATTATTATTTTTTGGTTCGAAAATGTTCAGAATTATTTGATGTTTATACTCATTTCGTACCAACATGTTTTAATTAATTAAAATGAAAGTTGTGCACAAAAAAATTCAAGATATTACAGATAATTACCTTATTGAGATAATCAAGTACTGTTTCACACTTGAGGTTACAATTTCATTTAATAAAACACAGAAACATTGACATAAAAATGAACGCGAAGCTGCCAAACTTCGCATCGAGGGAACGATCGGTTTTTATAATTAAATTATTAAAAAAAACTACCAAAAATTATATAACAATAATTTGAAATAATGTTTTAAAATGTATTAACCTTTTAAAATAAGTCAGGTAGTATTCGATATAAATATGACTTTGCCCCGTCATTGGATTTTTACCGCTACTCTGAATTCCAAAATGGCGGAAGAAAATGGCGGCACAGCCTTCGTGTCAAGCCACCACGCTCGATCAGACGGCCATTTTCGATGATATCGGCGTGGTATAAACTAAAGTCCGTTTGCGATCTAAATCGCGACCGAATAGTGTAAAACAATATCGTTGTTGTCCACTCGCGATTTTTTATTTTATTTTTTTATTTATTTTTCTGATAAAAAAATTGCAGTCGGGGGTAAAATGACACGGTCGGTCGGGTAACAGAAACAAACATGTTTTTTTCTTACGCCTAACAAATATCACCGAAAATGTACAATTGTTTTGCATATCATTTTTACATTTACATGTATAATCATGATAGTCATGTAAAGTTCATTGGTAAGCGTTGAATAAGTCTCTTATAATTCATGTTATGAATGGCCAATGTTTAATCTATATTTTTATGTTTTATATATTCAGTGTGAACATTGTAAATATTGGATGAGACTATAATAAACTATAAACTTCTATCACGTAGTTTTCGATAAATATTTTCGCACAACACACACTGACTGTTGGTATTAAAAACTCACTTGTTTACATATGGCAACGAACCCAAATAAACAGGAACTGGTAACGGTGTACGGAATAAACCCTCTCCGGAAGAAACACCCTTCCATAAAAACAGCATAGCGGAACAAACCCCCTTTTACATTTTGCATACGCGGAAGAAACACCCTCGCTAGTTTTGCATATGCGGAATAAACCCCCTTCCATAGTGGAACAAACCCCCTTCCATAATGAAATCATGTGTATGCACGATGTGAAAGTTTTTTTTCCGCTCTGCCGTTTTTCGTCAACATTGTGAGTAGTGTTTTATCGTTGAAAATAAATGTGTGTCGTTGTTCATCAACAATGTGTTTATTGCTTTGTAACATATGCTTGTTTGATAATTGTAAATATATGTTATTATATTTTTGTTTATTTTATCCTTCAATAATATTTTTTTTCCCATCATAAATTATTCGTTGTATTACCATCTTGATTATTTATCAGGGATTTCAATAGACGCAGAATCCTGCGTTTTGACGCGAGCAAATTAAAAATGACTCGTTTTTGACCCAACCATTTTTTCTGTCGTGCGTCATTTTGACGCGCCGAAAATTTGACCCGTGCGTCAGTCATTTATCATTTTGAGTTCCATGGTAATAAATCCCGCTATTCTCCCCATGTCCCAGTATTTAAAACTCGGTCAATACATCGAGAGGATACCCCAAGCGTCATTTATCTTATCTAATCTCTTCCAATAAACATGTCATCGTCTACAGAGTGCGTGCTCACTACCGTAATTGGGAAATGAGCAGCACATGCATATGCCGTTAAAACAGTACCTTTGAATTATGGTTCATAATCCAAAATAAAATCCAAACTGCGAACATCACCTATGTCCAATTGCTTTGTAAAAAAATATATCAGAGACCATTTACCGCGTATTCAATTAATTGACAACGAACACAAGGCGGTAAGGTGCCGTCTTTAGTTACACTTTTTGCGAAATAAAATTTACACAATACAACACGTGGTCATGAAAGTTCAAAGCATCCCTTTGAAGTGGCGCCGATTAGCGGGTAATTGTTGAGAACTGTAAATGTACCTCATGTGACGTCATTGACTTGGAAAGTTCATTGCTTAAATCGTAACCGTTACACAATCCTTGTGAACTGTGTCAAATCGGATCGGATGTATTGTTTGTGAAAGCTGTAACTCGGTAATTAAAAAAGTACTTTAAAGACGGTGCCGAGCATAATCATCACACCTTTTTACTGTAAACAATTACTACATACGAAAAGTTGAATGCAAATGGCAAGAATTAATTTTTATGGCGAGTAAGTTGTGAACACAATACCCGTTAACAATTATATGCGACAACCTTTAATTTTAGAACATGAATATTTCATCATGTCCATTTATAGAACTGAAGCATATTGTTTTTCTACAGCCACGTGATATTATTTGCTGGTATAAGTTCCTTTGTATGCATCTACTGTCTTTGTACACCAATCACTATATATGTTTGCCTGGTAAAACCCGTGTTTTAATAAAAGCGGGAAATTGTTGTTGTCGTCTGTCGCGCATGGAAAGCGTGCGTGTTGCAAGAGGGCTGTTACTAAATATAGACTTGCAACTCGGTACATGCATTTTTTAGAATGAAAAACTCACATTGGAATTAATAACCTCAATGAGAAAGTCCCATGGCAACTATTGAAAAAATACATCAATTTACGAGTGATTCTACAACAACAACAATTTTGTGCACTAATACATTAACCTTGTAAGTGTCAGTAAAACTTTTGATTACTGCAAGAAAATTATAGTGAACAAAAGTATTAATGGTGCTAGTAACATGAATAAAAAATAAGTTAATGCCAGTATTTAGGGGTTAGCATTAGTATTATTCATAAAAAGATTATGATATTACTTGTGTTTCTTTATATGAATAATTTTGTATGCAAATTATGTCATCTAAAAAAAATGAATAACACAGACAAAAACACAATTCTTGTACACTTATTTTTGCGCTTCAAAAATTGACCCCAGCATTTTTCAATTTGACTCCTCAAAATTTCAGTCCAGGGGTCATTTACTCCTGGTTTTTAAAATCTATTGAAATCCCTGAGATAGGCAGAAAAAGGCATGTACATGTACATGTAACATACATGTACATACATTGTATGTATTCACTAACATTATTCATTGCAATAATAAAGCTTTTGTTGTTGTTGTATACAATTGGCGTTTTAGCTGAAATACTCCAGTTCCGAAATAGGTCATGTCGGAAGCTTTAACGGCTGCAAATTAATATAACAGCGCAGAATGATCATGCAATAATTATTGAACATAACATTTAAACATTATTTTACTAATTGCATTAGAAGAATATTTATAAAAACTTACAAGCAATGATATTCCAGGCCTGAATACACTACCACTGTTCAAATTCCATATTGTTGCCATATAGCACTGTGTAAACTGAAAGTTGCATAGTGTTACGTCATTGGTCGGTTATAAATACCTTGTTTCTATGCATTGTATTTGATTTAGGCGAAACTAATAATTTGGTAATTTACGTGGAATGTGAGATTAGTTTTCCATTTAAACTTTGATTTTGCTGCGTGTGTTTATTGACGTTATTAATTATTTTACACTTATTTTGGTATTTCATTAAGAATTTTAACTTGTAGCCCTTTTGCTAACAGTTTTTAGCATAAGATTCGCGTCGAAAGACACGGAAAATTGTTTAAGTGACACTTTCATTTAAAGGTTTAATGTAATCTGTAGATTACATCTAATTATTTGGACTAAATTATGCTATATACTTATTTATTTTCTGTTTCAGGCTCCAATGCAGATAACTCGTTTTACTCGCGTTACTTTTCAAGCGTCGCGTTGTACATACAATTCACAATGCTTGATATGCCGGAATTACATTACTGTTCTATTTTTAATTTTATGTTATTATGGCATCGTGTAATATAATATGTTGTTGTAATTACATCATTGACTATATATTAAAGCCATTAAACATTGTTTGTTTTGCTGAGAAAAAAACGTGTATATCAACGTAGCACTTACAATGTAGTGTTCGCAGAGTTCAATAAATTTGATGATGATGTACAATCTACATGCATTTCTCTGGGTTTTTACACCTTGAAAAAAAAACTCAACATTTGATAATTTCTTGTGTACTCTCCAGCGTGTGATAGCGTTTGTTCTAGTGTCTAATTGGCACTCTTTGTACGTGTACAAACTGTGAAAAGATGTGACAATTAGAGGAACAACAGGATGGCGCTGCCAATTAAGTGCGAGAATGGATCAAAGGGCATTGACAAAAAATAACAGTTTGCATATATTTTTCGGCGTTTACTCAGATGGTCTCACACAACAAAAACAACCTATATAAGTCAAGGTATTCTGTTTTACTTCTATCAGTAAAGTGTTTGCGAGCATCGTGTCTGACTGGAATAAGATACATTATATTTTATTAAGTGTGTATTTTTAGTGTTAAAATTTTACAAATTAAAGNTATGATACGCAATATGTTATAATGTAAAATAAGCCGCAAAAATTCCGCATATAACGACCGGTTCTACATGTGATGCAGCTAAAAACTGCATGGAGAAAGACATTCACTATCTTTGATCTTATTCATTAAACTCTTTAACTTTCACAAATTGCAACCACAATCAACGCCGTATATCTTTTTTTAAAGATATTTCTTGTTTACCAAATGATTGCTTAGAATTCCCAATTGAAGGTTTCTGATATTTTTTTTGTTTTTTAAATTTCAGCATTTAGTTCATTTCGGTATCCAGCTCTTTATATTGAACATTTAAGTAAATATTATAATGAAAGCATTTTATTATCAATTTTAAAGTATATGCTAGCAAAAAACAACAAACCAATTTCCCAATTAAAGTCAAAACGATTGATTTTTGCATAAAATTAAGTGAAATTCAATGCAAAAACAGAAATTGTATGCCATAAAATATATTTTGGAGTAATAGCTTCTTGGTAACATTTGTGTCAAAATGATGCACAGGAGATTATAATTATGCAAGAGTCAAAAGAGAGAAAATTTAAAAAATATTTGAATCAAAAAGCAGGAGTCTGCTTCAATTGAAATCCCTGGTTTATTATCTAAGATGACTGCAAATTTGTCCAGTCTTTTGGTTTAATGGAGATGTTGATTTTACTGTCCTGCATTTCAGGTGCAATGAAGCGGATCTGACCCCAGTGACCCGCCCAGACTGATGTAAGTACAATCAACCAATCAGCTGTCCTGTATGCCATGTAGGCCTGTCAATCAAGCAGTCACCTGACTGAAAGGCCAATTAGGTGAAACAATGTCCTCCTAATTGGCATTAGTGTCATTGTAAGGTTGCAATGACGGGTCAATAACCTATGTACCTATTTACTGTTAATGAAGATTTCAATATGCAGTTCAATTAGCGGTAATGTTTTTTTTTGTCAGGGCTTACTCTGCCATTCGCCAAATTAGCCAACCAGGCTTCAAAGTTACCCGTTTGGTTAAACACAATTCTATTTGGATACAACTTTTAACGTAAATACCCATAAACTAGCCAAATTAAGAAAAACTTTGCCCATTAGTGATGCATATTTGGTGAAAGAAAAGAAGGCCTGTTTGTCTATCATTAATTGAGTTTTAATTTGTAGATTAATTTATCATCATGTTGTGCTGCTATGTTAAATTGTTAAGTGAGGTACATAATCGATCACATCAATTTTTTCTAACATGCTTGATAAAATTGGAGCAAATTAAGCAGTGATTTTGATCAATCTTTATTGTTGATTTACTACTGATGATCAATAAAACATTAGTGGATGTAAAAGAAACAAGATGTGTTTCCCAATTTGTCCATGAAAATGCTTGATTTATTACAAACTTATTGTAAGAAGTTTGCATCATAGGAAATTAACTGATTGTTATTGTTTTGTAAGTGGATATTGAATGTATTGAATGAGCATTGTCATGGTTACATCGGAGGTGACTCAGACATCAAATTGATTGCTAAACAATGCTGTTTTTTTCATCAATAAGGATGATTGTAGTTATTTGATAATTTATGTAATTTGTTGCAAATATGTCAAAATGTTCAGATCATTCTCCCATGCTTTTAAACCTCCATGGTGTCTAAGGTCAAATTTCTGTCACAAAAATGTAGCTAATCTTCATGATAATGTCAAAATGTTCACCTTAAAAATGCAGAAATTATATATGTGTACAAAAAAAGTGGAACATATTTGTGTTTTGGTATTTTCAATCGAGTACACATCAGCAAGTATATAATTAATATTAATTTTAGGCATAACTGGATATAGCTGTGTGTTCGTATTTCTTGGGATTTTTAGAGGAGCAAGTAGCTAGGTTCCGATACATCATGCAATTGTTGACTAATGACTGAATTCCTTGAATTTTCCAGTAAATAATGTTTATCAGAAATTCTTTCTCCCACATTTACATTCTTCATTGTTATAGGGCAAAACACTGCGCTAATAAAATGATAGTTGGCAATTTGGAATTGTGCCAAAAGAATTTAATTGCATGCAGTCACTGGTTGCAGGAAGGCATTAACTTTTCTGTTACAATGCAAACATTCTTATGTCATGCAATAACTGTCATGGTACTGGCATTATGTTTCTGTGAATCATAGATTTCTAACATAAGGAATCAATTCTCTCAAGAACTGGACAGAAATCAATGAAGATATTTAAACATTGCAGCAGCTGCACTCTCAAATCTTCTGCAGTTTTCAGACAATGGGTTTTTTATTCTGTATGAGACAAAGGCATATTCTTCTTCTCTCTCTTCTAAACAAATCTCTAAAAAGTGCATCAAATGTGCATTTAAATGCGCATGAAATGCAGTGAAATTGGCACTGTATTTTGTCTGCATTGAACGTGCATTAATTGTGCTTTCAATAAATTAGAAAATGCAGAAAAAATCACCTTTAGCAGAAAAAGGTGTATTATTCGGCATTTTCCCTGCATTAATACACTTAAGTGCATTGAAAGTGAATGTCTCCTTGTGAAAAAAATACTCTTTACCACAAAATATAAATACTTCATTGCATTTTTAGTGTGTTTGAGTATATTTTCAAGTACCTTTTTGTAAAAGATGCAGAAAAAATACAGAAAAATACTGCTGCATATAATGCGCCTGAAATACACTTTTTTATGAGATAAGGGCTGTATTGAGCATGACTCCAGATGTTATGAAAGCAGAACAGTTTTTATCCCCACAATATTATACGATATATTTAAGCCGGTCCTCATGAATGAGTGCATCTTTATTATAGGTCATATATAATTATAAACAAATAAAATAATAGTCACAAAATTCCGTTTTATTTTCAGGGATTTTAATATTCTGTTTACATTTGTAATTGTTAACCAACATTTGTTAAGTGTTTGTATCAGAAAGTTTCCCCAAAGTAAACTATGTATTCAACCTCATATTTAATTCACAATCCCCTTCATCATTAATATATCTTGTTTCAAATAAATCTTGATATGAGTGTACTTGTAACATTAGCTGATACCAAGTTGTACCACCCTAAATTTAGCTTTAATCTGTTCTTTATAATAGAGTAGTATTTCGGCCAATGAACTCACTGATGAAAGTTGAAATTTGTTGTATAATTGTAGTACATTATAGATATATATTTGTATGAATGTAAGAATATCATTATTTAATCACATTTAACCACTGTTACAATTCTATATACTAGCATATAGAACTACCCCTACCCTGCTAATGTCTAAGATAATCAGAACCAAGTGTTCTGTCCACACAAACATGGACTGGTGGTAATCCTATGACAATGCCTTATAACATGGAGCTTGGGAAAAACCAAACATATTACAAATAACTAATAGAATGTCCACTTATCTGTGGGGTTTAAACCATGGCTTAATATCATATCTTATGAAAAATGAGATCCAGGGGGAATTATTGCATATTTCATGGTGATATTTTCTTTTTCAAGACTTCTTTTAATCTTTGATTTAAGCAACTTCTTATGGGACAAAGTGTGAAGATGATACAAAGCCATGACAGTTTTTCACGTGGGAATTAATTAAAAGCCATTTTGACATCTTGTTATGTAGGGTACAACTTTGGTATGTAGTTGTAATTACGATCAAACTTGGCTTTTAGTTGTTCTTTTTTGTCTGGAAACATTATATCCTAGCTGTCAATCTCCAAGCAGAGTTGTCGTTCCATGCTCTCACATACAACCTTTGCCATCACACGAAAATCCTACCAGATTCGGTAGGATGTTATTTTTTTTGTTTAAGAGTTATATATTATAAAAAATAAAGTATCATTTTCTTAAAGATTTTGTAAATAATGCATAAGCTTAGGTTCATAATACAAATATAAATTATCTAAATTAAAAAAAAAGTAAAATTAAAACGTTAAATTTTTTAAAAATAACCGTTGTTACTGTACGACGTCTTGATTGTACCATGTGGTTGGTTATAACGGCAGGGATTTTAAATCATTATACCCCCATTACCATTGGTAATGGGGGCTATATAGGAGTCACTTTGTCGGTCGGTCTGTCTGTCGGTCGGTCTGTCCCGCTTGTCCGGGCCATAATTATGTCGTTCATCAAGGGATTTTGAAATCATTTGGCACATATGTTCACCATCATGGGACAGTGTGTCGCGCGAAAGAATTACGTCAATATCTCCAAGGTCAAGGTCACACTTTGAGGTCAAAGGTCAAAAATGGCCATAGATGAGCTTGTCCGGGCCATAGCTATGTTGTTCATTGTGAGACTTTGAAATCAATTGGCACATTTGTTTGCAATCATGCGAAGGTGTGTTGCGCGAAAGAATTACGTCTATATCTCCAAGGTCAAGGTCACACTTTGAGGTCAAAAATGGCCATAAATGAGCTTGTCCGGGCCATAACTATGTGGTTCATCAAGGGATTTTAAAATCATTTGGCACATTTGTTCACCATCATTGGACAGTGTGTTGCGCGAAAGAATTACGTCAATATCTCCAAGGTCAAGGTCACACTTTGATGTCAAAGGTTAAAAATGTCCATAAATGAGCTTGTCCGGGCCATAGCTATGTTGTTCATTGTGAGGCTTTGAAATCAATTGGCACATTTGTTCACCATCATTGGACGGTGTGTCGCGCGAAAGAATTACGTCAATATCTCAAAGGTCAAGGTCACACATGAGTTCAAAGGTAAAAAATAGCCATAGTTGAGCTTGTCCAGGCCATTACTATGTCGTTCATTGTGGGATTTTGAAATCAATTGGCACATTTGTTAACCATTATTGGACGGTGTGTTGCGCGATAAAATTACGTCGATATCTCCAAGGTCAAGGTCACACTTTGAGTTCAAAGGTCAAAAATGGCCATAAATAAGCTTGTCTGGGCCATAACTATGTCATTCATTGTGAGATTTTAATATTACTCTCCACATTAATTTTGTTCACAGGCATTGGATGGCGTATCATGCCAAAGAATTCAAGATTTCAAAGGTCAAAATGGCCATAAATGATAATGGCATAATAATTCTTAAAAATTGCCATAAATAAGCTTCTCTTGTTTTGTGAGACAGCATGCAAAATATTCTGTGTCAATGCAGCATGTGGGGGTATACGTCACGTCAGTGACAAAGCTCTAGTTATAATATGCTTCTTTTTTACGGTTAAACTCGAAACTCTTTTGTTTTCACAAAGGAAACAATTCTATGACATTTTTTTTTCTGGGGCGTATACAAATTGTTAACTATGCGGTTGATACTGTAAGACGCTATTATTGTATCACGTGGCCCGGCTATCATCACGTGGTTGGTTGTGACGGCAGGGATTTGATCCAGCTTTGCTGGTTCCAGTCAAATCTCTGCGCGGAGGTTGCCTAGCTGTATACAGCTGTGTGCTTTCTTCTAATTGTATTATAGGACGTAGCTCATAGCAATATAAGGCATTGGAAGTGCTTACTATAATGTAAGTAGAGGAAACTGGAGTAAACATTAATTACAGAACTACACAATTCACACCTTAGACTGCTGAACTTGTTTGTGGAACATTTTAGGACAAAACAATGAATGGTTACATTGTTCTCATTTTAATTGCGCCAATACTGTGCTTTCATGTCTGTGAGTATAATTGCTAAGGTATTCTCTCCTGCTTTTGTTTGCTCCCCATCCACACATGTTTTACTGGATTCATTTTAACTCACTGGCAGCCATTTGTGTGTGTCATTAGACTTTTGTCTCTGCTACAAGCTTTCATGATCCTTTAATGAACCAAGGAGGAAAAAAGATACGAGTCTCGCTCTGGAAAAATGGGGCTTAATGCATGCTTTGTTTAAAGGAAAGCTCTTTTTAGCAAAACTCCAGTGTAGGCGGAAAGTGTTGCCCATGATTAGCCTGTGTGGACTGTGATATAAAGTACAATTAGGATATACTCTTCTTATTGAATCAGCCTTCAACTAAGACATATTTGTAATGATTGTGAACTTCACAACCCCTGAATCACATAAATCTTTTGGTTTACAACTGATGATTGGACAAAAGTAGCTCACACACCTACCCTTATATTAAAGACCCCCTACCTCTGGTAGACGTCCACCAGTCCTCTAATAGCCCATTCTGTGAGGTCAGTGGCTGACCCACTTGCCCTATAGTTTGACTGCCATTATAATGATGGGCTCAAGATCCATATAATGGCTGTCATAAATTATCCATAAGTGTCCAGTAAATATTTGTCAAGCTATAATAAGTTAAATAAGTCACAGCAGTTTGTGGAGATCTCTTAATGGGAATCCCACTTGGTTTTCATATTTCTTTTTTATGAAATTATTTACTGTAAAATCATTTATATTTGTTGGCTTGAAATTTCGTGTGTTATTTTCTTACAAAAAAACTACATTTTTGTGGACACGTAAATTCCTGCCATTTTCATTATTGCTCGACAGCAAATTAAATTTCTTGCTAAATGTACAACTGTAGGCGAATAAATTATATTGGTTTGTTAAAAATCTGCGTGAAAAACGACAATTGATCAGAACAATAAATATATATCAATAAATACTTCAACATTAAAAATGAATTTATATCATACCTGACCCATTGCATGTTCTCTGCAAAAGACAAATACTTGAGAAACATACAGGTTAGTTATACCACTGTACATTGACAAATACATGAGAAACATACAGGTTAGTTATACCACTGGACATTGACAAATACATGAGAAACATACAGGTTAGTTATACCACTGGACATTGACAAACGAGAAACATACAGGTTAGTTATACCACTGTACGTTGACAAACGAGAAACATACAGGTTAGTTATACCACTGTACGTTGACAAATGAGAAACATACAGGTTAGTTATACCACTGTACATTGACAAACGGCAATTTTATAAGAG
>VMBQ01007811.1:0-11790 GCA_007657795.1 Dreissena rostriformis
GTCAGTACTTTGATTCTTATTTGTCATTGATTATCCCAACGCTCCGAATTGGAGCGGGGGGATAATGTGGTTATCTCGGCCGTCTGTCCGTCCGTCCGTCAGTCCGTCCTGGCCACTATTTCCTCCTACGCTTTTAGCACTAGAACCTTGAAACTTAAACACATGGTAGCTATGAGCATATGTGCGACATATAGTGGCCAATGGGGGCATTTTACTATAACTTCTTCATTTCTACACCGATTAACTTTCAATTGATATTTAACTCCTCTCATGACAATACCGTCAATCTGAACTATGCATGGCCCAATTACCAACCCTGGGGCGCCCCGCCCACATAGACCACGCCCACACACAAAAAATAACTTAACTTTTTAATTTATTAACCAATTGACTTCAAATTAATACTGGACATCTCTTATGACAACACGGTCTATCTCGACCATCCATGTCCACATTACCCACCCCAGGACCCCACCAACATCGGGCTTGCCCACCCAAAATTGCCTTTTAATATAACATCTATGCGTAGTGGGGATACGCGTCGGCCTCTGCCGCGCCATTTCTAGTTAAAATTATTTTTTGCTTTAATGAATTTTCCGAAAGTAGTAATTCAGATCAAGTTGTTCAAGGTTAACATCGAAAACAAATGCCTTACTTAAATCTGGTCGCCTCAATGTGAGTTATATTGTGTCTTGAGGATTTTAGTTCTTTACTTTAAGGCTGTACTACAAATAACATGTCTTGTCAACATTGACCTTAAAACCAATAAATAATGCAAATATGGAATCTATTAGAAGCAGATGTTAGAGAATAATAAGAACCGACTAGTAACAAGAAAGTGTCATCAGCAAACTGAGTTAATCTATGTACATGTAGTTAACAATAATATCTTTTACATATTTTACAGCTTGATTTTTGCTATACGTTCCGCACATAAATTGAAGATATTTGACGACGTAGGGTCTCCCCGTCTGCAATCGCGACCTACTGAAAAACAAAATAACGTTAATTTGAACAGAATTGTACGTGTCTTTTAAATAAATTCAACGTTTAAATTGGTCCAAAATAAAACAAATTTAAGTTTACTCAATACAATCAAAAGACAAGGTTTTAAATGTTTTTTTTTCAAAGTCTATCATCATAAGTAGTCCACGTATTTAATTATTTTCAGTTTAATTCATTTTATCATAGAAGAGACATGTGTTCTTCATGGATATCTATCCATACGACACATGAACACTAACATGGGACCATGTTAGTGTTAGTGTGTCTTATGAATAGATATAGTCGCGGGACATTAAAATGGAATTAATTGTGACAAGAAAAATTAAAAACAAGCATTTTATATCTACAAACATCCATGTTACCAGAAAACATCTCGTTTTGAAATTTTGGCTTTTGCTATAAGGAACATTGATTTTGTATTGGGTAACTTTATTTTAGGTAATACTTTACGAAATGTCAGATGTTTTTTTTTAGTATTAATGTTACTTTAAGAGATTTCTTTCTAATGAGCAAAATAAGTTAGTTGTCGTCTCACCGTGTTCAATGCATTTACTTTTTGACCTTTTTTTAAGTTTGATATTTAAATCTCTTACAGAATTAAGTTCTTTTTTATATGTTTTTTTGTTTTGACTCGTAAACATTTTTTGCAAGGTTTCCAATTCCAATTCACAGTTTTTTGTTCATATGAAGAGTTCAATTTATTTTTATGACTAGAATAAGAAAACGTTGTCCCTAAAATTTCCATTAAAGCGGGACTGTACGATTTTGTCAAATATTTATGAATTTTTATAAAATGTGTTAAAAATTAGTATACATATATTTCAATATAAATTAAAACAAAAGTTAAGAAGAACATGTGTCAAAAAATGCGAAATAAGCCAGATATTTAAATCTGAAATTGAAAATGGCTTCAAGCCAAATTCGCCAGCATATATATAATGCATGTACAATGTGAATCTAAATTTAGTTTTAGTGCAGATTCGTTTATACGACACAAAGACACAATTTTATTTCCTTACAAATACGAGTAAAAGTGTCGGCATCGGCTTTAACCAGCGCTAACTTGTCTTTGCTGAATTTTATGAAATTCGTCTTCAATGTATAATTTGTATTGCCTATTTTGTGTCATCGTAACATAATTTTATCAATATATTAAAATTTAACACATATAAAAATCGTACAGTCCCGCTTTAACAACGTTTCTAAAAACAATTTGTCATTTATAGATAACAAACAATATATCATTGTTATTAATAGACTGAATATTATCCAAATTATAGTGATGTAAACATTCCTTTTTTTGACGTCATTTGCAGATCGTTGTTTAATTTCCAAAGTCCATCTATTATGCTATTTTGTATTCAATTATCAAAAAACAGATACATAAGATAAGATATATCAATAATTTAGATTTCATACCTGCTTTTTAAGTGAAGCCCTTAAAAATTAAAAAAAAACAGGGTTAGAAAAAAAATCGAGTCTTGCTTGTTGTAAAGTGATGAATAAGTGTTTCAAACGGGGACATTTTTGCTCCAGTCATTATGATGGACATTATATATTGTTCGTAGATATTTGTTTAAGTCTGAGATTAAAATGTCTAAAACGGTTCGTAAATAAAAGAATAGCACGGATTAACGGACAAAATGGTTATGAAATAAATAAGTTGTTCTACTGTACAGTACGATTATAAGTCGTAGGTAAATTATTTTCTAACTCGAAAAGAAAAAAATGATACAACTTAAATTAGTAAAAAGCACCTTGTAATAATATCTGATAATATTTTGAATACACTCGTGTACCTAATTCAAACAATAATTCTTCTTATTTCTTACTTGAATGCGTCTTCCCACAACCATTTTAGAAAACAGACGGTTTGTTTTACTAAAATACATACCAAGTACACATACATTTACAATACATTTAAACACCTTTGTTTTATTCGTTGCTGTTTGTTGTTATTTTTTGTTGTTTTTTTCCATTTAGGTGAAAGTGTACGATTTTCTGCATCGGAATACAAGATGTCGACCTTCCCAGCATGTGAAACTGCATTGGAGACGGTTCGGATGATTTATGAAGAGTGTGAATCGGTAGATGTGACTCTAAATGGACAAGAATGTAAACTGATTAAAGAAAATAGCATACAAATCTACGAGGTGTTTATTGCATCATCAAACACAAACACAGATACTTTTAGCATCAATGAAGTAGTTGAGCGAATCAGTCGCTTAAACAAACCAGCTTTTATAATAGGCACGATAGAAAAGCGAAAGTCAATTTTGGATTATTGTAGAACACAACAAGAATGCGTATTTTATCTTTTAATTATTGATGACAATGGACCATCAGATGATGCTGAAATTCCTAGTAATGTGAAGGTAGCTTATTCAACCACCGAACACAAAATGGCAGTTGCAGATGATTTACTCGAACGTTTCGCTTTCAGAATATTAAGAAATCTGACAGAACGTCTCTTAAACACAAAACATGCTAACGGTAAATTTGATTTTATTATAAATGTAAATATGCATATTGCACAATTGTCATTTTATAAGTAGATTATAAAATAATATGATATCAATAGAAAAACTAAATGAATTATACAGTGATTTATATTCATCTCTGTAAACCTTTCATAATTGACCCATTTTATTTATATGCAATACAGACGTTGATGCTATTATTGAGATCATACGATGCGCTTTCAAGCGAAGTGAAGTGCCGGAATCGGAATGGCCTAAGTTACCACCAAAACGAAACGATCCAGAAAACATCGACAGGGTAGGACTTTTATTTTCAGTTGCAAAATCGATATGTTCAACCAAAATCGAAATACTAAACATTCTGTAAATATGTGTTTAGCTATTTAACTACAACACTTTCGATTAATAGCAGAGAAAACAATGATGTCTGCTTACTAAACAAGCTTTATTCAAAATGTGAATTGCATTGTAGGATTCATTTGTTACAATATTTTATACCAAAAATGTTCCTCCGTGTTGTGAAGCTCTTATCTGGCCAATCTTTGTATAACAATAACTGAGAACGGTAACCATGCAGTACTATACAGTGCGAGAAATTTGTTTTAACATTGTTTTTAAGTATGCATCCTATTATAAAACTTGTGCGACCTTTTAAAAGTCTGATATCTTTCCAAAGCGTCATACGTTATGAAAACAGAACGTGCTGTATGCTGTAATTGAAAGTTAAGTAATTAAAATTATTTAATTGCTTTGTACACTGTCATTGCAGCTGGAATTTCGTACGTTTTATATTTGTTTATATGTATAAACTGTTTTATTTGTTTAAAAAACTATTGTATGAAACAAAAGGTTGGTGTCAATGCACAGTATTATACCATGTATTATTATAGTTTTATTGCATTTTGAAGGCCATTGAAAAAGTGTTAGCTGAGGATGGCGTCCTTGGATGCACTAAGAGAAACGGTAGGCTCATCATATACACGAAGGACACTCTTCATTCGTCGTACGATAAGGTGGAACAAACCGTGACACAAATATTAATTGAGCATGAAATCAAAGACTATCAAATTCACCATGGGTCTTATCAACCTTTGTATAAACCTGGTGATGGTATTTTAAATGCATCCGGTACTCTCGGCGGATTTGCAAAGAAAATTCCAAAACATAATCATAATAATAACAATGGTAACGCGGCATCAAACCTAGTAGCTCTAGTATCTCGACATGTTGTTATCGATGCTGAAAAGGGAGGAAAGATTAGTCTTGACATAGGGGACGAAAAAGTTGGTGAAGCGATCATCCACCCAATTGAAAATTTAGACATCGTTCCAGTTGACATTTTCCCTGAATTTGTAGAAGACTGTCAAACGGAATACATAAGTCATGACGGGAAAACAATGAACGCCCATATACCTGATTCAGAATTCTGGGAAACATCAATGGGCAAATTCGTATGTTTGTGGGGTCAGAATTCAAATTCAAAACCCGCCGTTGGCTATATTCAGGAACCCATGTTCAAGTATGGGTCAAATCCAACAGTTTTTACTATTCTTATTCGAGAATACGACAAGCAGCCTGTTTCTGAAGCTGGTGACAGTGGTTCCATTGTGTGTGCGTTGAGTAGAAAACGGGATAAGTTGTACGCGTTGGCGATGATCATGGGTCGTTGGAGACATAGTGTCAATGGATACGATGGGCCGTGTTATATCGCATTGCGGCTAGAGGAGGCCTTTAGCATGCTGGAAGGACAATACAGCGCTACGTTCAAGCTTTGCAATACACACGATACAAAGTGAATTTACTAATTTAGTATTTGGTTCATGTACATTGCGTCTCCTTGCTAGAAAGTATTGTTATTGGCTCGACTGTGCCATACATAAATTATGTGCAAGTTCATTAAATGTAGCTTATTAGTGTTCGTTACAGCAATTATAACAAACAACGTAGCATACAAGATCTTCTAATTAATGAGACGATACGATAATTATGGAACGTCTTGTAATGAACATGTGGTTGGAATAATTATGCATCTTGAACGAGGGACAGTACAGACGAAATTTCAAAAAATAAAAAAATAAGATACATAATATACACATCAGAAAAAATAAAAAATAATGTATATTATTTATTCTTATTATTAAAAGAAGTGTAAAGGAAATTTTAAAATGTCTTTTTCTTTAAAAAAACAACAACAAATGCATAAGTTGTATTGACTGTTCTTTTGATTTCATTGCTGAACGTCTGTTTTACAAATGTGGACAGTAGCAAGCACTAATCAAGCATCTATGTATGCTTAACTTAGATTTTGAAGTAAAAGTAACTCTTGCCCCTATATGTTGTAATTATGAATGCTTTATATAATATTTTATGCATTAACAACTGTTCTGTGAGAATGAGTTCCTCTGCTACATTAGGCATCTTAAGAGCAACCATACGGATGTCCTTTTATGGAACGCATTAACTGTGTCTGCATGTTCGTACAGAAATAGTTTCCGATTTAAAAATTAATGCATGCATGTATTGTAAACAATAATATAAGTTAAATATAGTTAGTACATTGGAAACCACTGTTTCAGATGAAATATTTCGGATATATCTAAGATCTGTTTCTTACGATCAATGGAATAGTAGACTTAAGTCAATTACCACCCCTGAATACTCACTAAAAAAAGATTTTACATCACCGTTGGTTTTACTCGGGTTTTATCGGTAATTATTATGTATTACTAAGTGTACATTTGATAATAAAGTTATTATCTTATGCTTTTGCATACATGTTTTCAAAGTCAACCTAATTAAAATATGTAATTGCTGAATACTTAGGATAACCTATAAATATTGTATTAAACAATATTCCTTTACTATATTAAAGGAAAACAACAATTTAAACTAATTCCAAATAATTGGACCAATTTGCAATTAGGTCTTCATTGGTACAGTATGTATGTATCAAGGAAGATAATAGGAAAGCCACTAAGGTCCCTAATGTAAGCAACCTTTTTCACGTACACTGATTTTTCCAAATTCCTTGTTTGACTTTATTTATGCAAAAATACCTTCCGGCAAGAGTGCGCTTATTGGCAAAACAATTTTATTTTTTAAAGATGAAGCATCTTTAATATATAGATAAAAAAATGTTTATCAAACAGAATCTTTATGCCAATTATAATGCTTTTGTATGATAATTTTTTTATTGTATGGAGTGTTAATAAAAGGTTTTTGCAAACCGATCTGTAAATGATTACAACATTAAATAACTTCCAGATGATTACATCTCAAGTTACGAAGTGAGAATAGGAGGTGAGGCGTATACTGGAATCGCCATCGACGTTTGTCCGTCTGTTAATCCGTAGACAAATTGTTTTCGCAGTAGTTTTCCAATACTTTTCCACGTACATTAGATTGTGCATGTGCGATTTTTGTCATCTTACGTAACACATCACAAAGGTAATGCCCCTTGTTCAACTTAGAAATTTTATAACAGCATGATTATGTATACTTGTATTAACTTTGAGCAAAATAATAAGTGCTCTAAAACCACATAGCCCGCGTTATGATTGGTAAGAACTATTAAGTAGTCATCTAAAAAGTTTTTTTAATGACACCCCTGGGGTAAAGTCCGCGCGCTAGGTGTCACAAGATCAACACAGACTTATATAGCTTATTAAAATTAAAAAATATTTCCCACTGAAACCACACGGTACAGATAGTTAATAATTAGTATGCAACATCGTACTGAGGTCCTCCACAAATATTTTGGGGGGAGGGGGTCTTCAAATTATCCCCTTGGAGTCAAAACTGGCCAATCCTCAGGATAGCATAAATAAGTTCGTCTTATATTTCAAAATAATCTTTTAATAATTTAAATCTGAAATATCAGTGTACTACCTGCTTTATAACATCGCAAAGTGGTCCTCTAAAAAGATTTCTTTTAACATGCCCCTATTGTAAACTCTTACCACGCCCCATGGTTCACATCTTTTGTTTCAACTTGCTACATAGTATGATGTGTCGTAGGTGGATATTATTCGTCCCTATTTGACAACCTCTAGTTCTGACGTGCATTCAGTTTAATCTGATACATTTTTGTTAATGTCGTGATAATTTAGTTCTATAATTAGGCAATAGCTGTTTGTGTCAGTTATATCACACTCGGTAATGTTATGTGGCCTTTTCAAACGTCAATATAATAAAAACACATTGTTTTTTAACGGTAATTGTTTATATTTCTGGTGAATCGTTACCTTTAAAGTAACAATAAAGGTGACAAATCCAATTATTATGCATATAAACTGGTCTATTTTTACCGGATTTCGGTTACTCTTGCATAAAAAATGATANTATATGTTTTAATTTATATACATGCGATAGTAGGTAATCTATCGGGAGTAAATTGAGACAGGGAACTATTTTCATACTAAAGTCCCAGTTATGAACATATACCGGTAAATTTTATGTTCCAACCAAGCGCAATCGAACATGAACATAGTTTAAATGCATTCCTTACAAACGAAATAGTTTTCAGCGAAACGATTGTCATTTACTTTCATTGAGTATTAGTCCTTTTTAAGAATGCATACATTTATTTAAGTGAACATGTGTTTTTTTTTATAAATAAAATGTTTATAGATGCGTGTAAGAACGCGATCAAATCCTGCCATAGACAGTACACTGGCATTTCTTCGAAGACAAGGAATCTTATTGCATCACATTTGTTTCCGTGTACTATGTTTTGCAGGTTTAATACATATAAACGCTTTTCCTCAATCGCATTTCGAAGCGTGCACATACACTGCTGAAAACACCTGCCTATTGCATTATCGTAAATATCCCATTTGTAAGTTTACGATAAATCCGCCCCACAAAAAACAACAACAAACACACACAAAAACAGTCATCGTTCAAGGCATTTTTCTTACCCGTCCTGTAATTCAGATTGTGCCAGCATAGTATCAATTTAAAGATGAATTTATCCTCTTTCACACATTGGAATAAAATCGGGATGTCATGCTTCTTATAGGAAAATTTAATTTGCCTAAATACAGGCACCCTCAGAAAGTAGGGTTTCGACTTTGATATTTTGACAAAAGCCCTGTACCTAATTAAACGCGCCCCAAATATTCATCTTTCAACGTCGCCCGCAATGAAATGCACCAAAACATTCATCTTTCAACGTCGCCCGAAATGAAATGAGTCAAAAGTAGCAGTCACACACATAATACAGAAACGCAAAGGCATGTGTACCATTGTTTAAGAATTGTATACCACACGAGAAAATCAACTCTTTAAATATTAACGCCACAATTCGTGCTTTTCTTGTTTTGATTATTGACACTACATATGTTTTTTTTAAAAGACAATATTTAGCGCTGAAAATAATACTGATGTCATTTTGTCGTAAATATACAATATATAAGATACAACTGAATGTTTAAATCACAAAAAATAAACATTCATACTCAATATGTTTCTAAAATAAAGGGAATATTGAAATAAACCTATCATTTAAATAAACATAATTGAGGTACGTGCTTAGTTATTATATTTATTCCAAAATTGTATTTTAACTTAAATTTGTCGTTACATGTTTGCTAAGACTGGATTCAGAACTTAAAAACATTGTTCATGAAATCCATTGGCAACCGTTTATTGAAAATTATCAATTATTTTAACCGGTGTCATATGATAATACATCCTTTACAAGTACATAATTGCTTTATGTAAATAGATTTCTGTCAAAATGTCACGATAAGAGAACCATTTACGTTGTATTCGTTGTTGTTAAGCCTAATCTGGGATTACTTTCGTTTCCAAATAGAAGATCCATATATTGCGCCAGCTTAAATGCGATCTCAAGGCTAAATTAAAATACCGTAGTATTGTTTAAGGGGTGTTGCGGCAGTTTATTTAACCGAGAATATATTTATGGCAACACCGATGCTATTATTTAAGGGGTGTTGCGGCAGTTTTGCTGATTTTTTTCCATCTAATAACNTTCTCGGTTAAATAAACTGCCGCAACACCCCTTAAGTTTCTCTCTGTAATCGATTACATCTGGAACAAATCGAACAATTCTAATTCCACTACAATCAAAGACGTCACTTACAGTATTGCCATTCGAAATTGATATTTTCTGTTTCTGCTAAATTCAATTAAAGACTGGCCATGTAATTTCCGTAAAAGTTTTATTTAGAACCAATTTAGGATGTGAATCGGGCCTTTTCAAGTGTGGCAAACAAGCTTATGTTATTGGAAATCCATATAAATGCTTTTGAAATGGCGTATTATATTTTTTTCTAACAAATCACTCGTGAACATCCATAGCCATGTTACTGCGTTTCGCCCGACATGGTTAGGCCGTGCATTAAGAATTCAAGGGGTCTTCTTGAGATGAACTACAAATTATAAATTCGCACGGTTGTTTGTTGTTGATTTTCGTGTTGTTCTTGTTAATTTGTTGTTGTTGTTGGTGGTGTATTTTGTTGTTGTTGTTTTTATTTTCTTAAGTTATAACAATTATAAATTATCACGTAAAGTCAACTTTTGACTCGTTTCCTTTTCCATCCATCCATCAATCCACCCCTTCGTCCATCTGTCCTTTGAGTTACTACGCTTTGTATTCATTTTGTTTAAACTAAATTCAGACAAAAAATTATATAAGAGTGATATTAGACGCATCTAACAGTATTTAGGTGTCTATCGCAACTGTTGTTTATTTTTGGTGTTTTCACTTCATATACACTTATATTTGTTAATGCAGCATCAATATCTATAATATAATATAATATTATATAATATAATAGCGTCTTATAGCACTTTAATATACAAGATAAAAAGAAAATAGAAAGAATAAAGTGTGATTCCACTGTGGATTGAACCCAGGACCATCTGCGTGTTAAGCAGATGTGATAACCACTACACCATGGAATCAGCCGACTAAATAGGTTGTAAAAACTGTTTATATAGGTTACACAACACTATAAATCGCATGGTTTATATTTTCGGGTTCTTGTACATTACATTACAGCTATTTGAAGACACATATTTTCCATCCATCAATCAGTCCGTCCGTGCGTCTACTTCTTTTCAAATATGAATTTGTTTCCTATTATGATATCATAAAAAAAAATTATATTCTTATCAAAACAATTCATTTTGTACATCTGAGCACACACAGTTATAATACTGGTATTGCCTTCAACGATTAAACATAATTGCGATTTCGCATGCCTGAGAACGATTATCCATTATTCCCCGCACCGAAGAATGCGTTTAAATGGCACTGACATCTCGATTTTATTTCCAATAATTGAAATTTAACAGGGCCATTTATTTTCGCGGATTGACGTAAATGGACGTGCGCGCTCTCGAAAACAAGAGCAAAATGACGGATGGGCTAATCACGTGTTTATTTAGATGTTAACTTTGTTTACAGGTTTTCGCTTATGGAACATATTTAAAATGATTCTACAAATCGTTAAGCCGCAGTTTTTGGATATATCTGTGTTGATGACTTGCGCACTCGGGATTTAACTTACATTTTTATATTATGTTTTATTTTTTAATGATTATTTAAACATTACGCACGTCCAAAAATGTAAGATTGTATTACATGTTAACTTTTAAATTTCAAAGTCCTGAGCTGAGAAACCATACAAAGAAAGCTAAAATACTAATTTTAAGTATAAAATGTTAGTATATGGTAATACATGTATATTGCTCTCCGGATTTACGGGAAAATCCAAACTTCTAAAGTGCGTATTTATTTTGTTCAAGTGAAGTTATACACGTTTGACATAAATCCCGTGAGAATTTGGAAACATGTAACGTGTGATGTTAACAAATTGGATGCTATTTAATGGCAAAGAAATGATTTCAACCACACAATGCAACCGTGAAATTAAAATTAGAAATGAATATTTTATAAAGCAACTCAAAATCGAACCTAGTGGCATTTGGTCCCGCGATAAAATTGCCTGTGTAGGTGTGTGAATCATTTCAGAATCATTTCAGAATTTAATAGCTATTGCGTGCCTTTTATCAGCGAATGTTCAAGCGTTCAATTCGAACTGTGTTGGTTAGTTTTGCTACATACCGATCAGCGAATAATTGCTGGTACATTTCAATCATGTACTCGATGACAATTTGTTGGTTCATTTTAATTGTGAGTGCAGCAACTCGAAATCGAGCCTATGGGTATTTGGTCCCGCGATAAAATTGCCTGTGTAGGAGTGTGAATCATTTCAGAATCATTTCAGAATTGTATAGCTATTGCGTGCCTTTTATCACACCGATCAGCGAATAA
>VMBQ01007811.1:12204-42826 GCA_007657795.1 Dreissena rostriformis
GACAGACAGACGGATGGTGCAATCACTATATGCCCACCTTTGGGGGCATAAAAATAAGCTATGAATAGCATTTTTCCTGTAATAACTTAACATACATGTATATGTTTACCAGAACATCAATCTCATTTCAGTTTCATAATTTCTAATAAATACATTTATATTTTCTCAAGACCAGAGCTAAATCATGACTGTAAGTGAAAATCAACCACAATGAAGATGCATCTATGCACTGTACCTGGTCTTCCATGATGGAATTAAGTGGTGCAACCACTATTGCTATCATAGGTTCAGCTGCACCTGTTTTCTTCTGAATTAAATACGGCAGAAGTTGATAAATAATACTCTTGCCGAAGCCGGTTGGTAATATCGCCACGGTATCAATCCCATTCCATAATTCCTGTAGAGTTTGAACTTGCTCTGGCTTCAGAGCATAGAAAATCCCCATTTTCATCTTTGCAAAATGTAAACAACTCGCAAAGTCGGCCATGTTTGTTTTTACTATGTAATTTTGATTCGCGTAGGCCCGCGTAGGTAGACCGCAATACCGCTTCCGAAATGTGTATTCATACTATCTCCTTCGAGGTACTTATCCGATGTTTGACGGAAAGGGCCGAGAATGTGCGATTAAAAACCTACCGGTGTTACGGTTAAAACAAATTTGCGTGGGACTAAACTGCCTCGTACGTCCTTAAGTTAACCATAGGCGTTAAGTGTTAATCACGGTTTGTAATACATTGTTTTACAATGTTTTTGTATGTTTACATTTAAAATTGCGGGTTTAAAATGTTTTTTGCGATATCGAATCATTGTGTTATTGTGATATCACAAATAGTTAATAACTGTAATTGCGGATTTGATTAGTTTGGCTTTATTCAGAACTCTACTTTCGATTTGACTACTCTACTTTCGATTTGACGTTTTACATTTTCGATCGCAATTGATTTGCTGACGTATTATATATAACCGTGTACACATTTATCACGTAAAATATCTAAAATATTATAGACGTTTGTGTAATGATATTGTTGTTTGTTTAATAATCTATTTAAACACCACATTTGCGACTTTTCAGTTCTTCTTTCTTTTTTATTTGTTCAACCTAGTCTTAACTTTCTATTTTTACCCCACATTGACAGCTCATTACGGTTGGTGGAATTGTGTCTGCCGAATTTGCGGATGTCTTAATTAATTATTCATACACTTTTTTAAATATAGGATGGGTTGATCGACGTATTTAATTTATACTAAATGTAACAAAACATTGTAATCCAGAGATGCCATAGCACCTTAAACAAGTGCACGCGGTCATCGTGCACTATTTTTCAACAAATGAATATGAATCATAAATGCCAGGTAAGAATAATTATACGTTTACACATGGTTGTGTTTTAGGTAAATCAACGGTTGTTTGTGTTTTTATTTCTCTTTTACAGAGAATCCACCAGTGCTAGCCAGCGGTATGCACATTTCTGTTGTTTGTAATCGAAATAGTACATCCTGGTAGACGGGAAATAAATGTCTTTAAGCTGGACATGGTTTACATTTGACAATAACTACACAAACTTTTAATACTTAATTGCTACTATATAAACACAAATACTACATTTTTCAAAATGCTTATAAAGTCAGTGGGCTTACGCACTTTTTAAGACCATTGTTTTGTTAAAGATAAAGCACATTATTTTCATATGGCTATTGGCTAAAAAGAGAATTATACATATACCGCAATATGTGTGTAAATTTCCATCAATATTTGTTATACCGTAGTTCATTTATTCATTGGGTGCTTTGGTCTTGAACTTCAGAAAGGCCAGATAGAGCCCTGTTAGGATAAACAACTGACCGATTTCTTCGAGAGCAGCTCATGGCAGGGTTAGGCCAAGGCGAGGAGCAAGGTGAAATACACTAGTTGTAGACTTGATATTAGGATTAAAGGATTCTTCTATAAATTATTATGTCTTATATTATATGTCTATACGTTAAAAATTATACCATTGACAAACGTCGGATTAAATTGCAATATAATTATATGTATTTCGTTATAATCTTTTATCATGTACGAGTAGAGATTATTTACTGTCGAAGGTTCGTCCGTATCATCATTTAGCAAACTATGTATACGAAAAAAACGTCAAATAAAGACGTTTTCAAATGAATCAACATACGTTTATTATGCAGAAACAAAATGCTGATGCCTCTCCGAAAGTAAGATTTCGTTATTTTGAGAAACCTGTTCGTATGTTCACAGGACTAGGCGATTTTGAGCAACAGCTGGCATATGCATTACAGCTGTCATTGCAGGAAATGGAAGGTAAGTGGTTGTTTCCCAAACAACTGACATTAATACATTTTACACGTTGTTATTAAAAAAACAAGAACAATGCTTATAGTTATAACAATTAAACGTGCTTAAGTCGTTGCGAAGATGTAAAATACATTCTTACCTTAAAGCGTGTGAAAGAATGTTTAACAACAACTCTTAACTGTTGGTCTGTAATTAAAGCTCCGTTCTTTCTACAGGGTTAGGTGGCGACCAGGCCTATCAAATGCAACAAATAATGGGCGGATAAGGGGGTGATCAGGGGGAACTAATCAAATGTTATGCCCCCAGATCGAATGATCAGGGGGTATATTGTTTTTGGCCTGTCTCTCTGTCTGTATGTCTGTCTGTCTATCATTGTATGTGTGTGTCTGTCCCAAAATTTTAACCTTGCTCATAAAATGAAAACTCTTGGGTCTATGTTCTTTTAAATTCAAATGTGCATGCATCTCATTGATATCTACAATCAAACATGGTTTGAGGTCACTAGTTCAAAGGTCAAGGTCACTGTGACCTTTACATTCAAAATATAACCTTGCTTATAAAATAAAAAGTCTTTAAACTACGTTCCTCAGACTTCACATGTGTATGCATCTGAATAAGATCTACAATCCACATCAGTTTTTAGTTCAAAGGTCATCATATCAAATGTCAAGGTCATGATAACCTTTTTTTTGGCAAAGTTATGGGCTTTGGACTTGGGAATGTTTCTCTATAATAACCGTTTTCCAGACGTATTTGTACGCAAGGCTTTCAAATATTTTCAGATGAAGTGTGAGTTTTGTTCCGGTCCATTGAGTCTTGGCGAAGTCATGGTCCTTTGACTTAACAAATTTCTCTTAAATAGCTACTGTGCAGCTTCAACGCGCAGTAGGAGGGAATTGTGTTTCACAAACACAGGTCTTGTTTTCTGCCTTTTTCGCTACAATTCTATTTATCTTGATTGTTAAAAAAATAAATATAATAAATACATTTTATTTATTTTTTCTGCTTGTTTCTCAGGCCAAGGAGGAAGTCAAGCTGTCAGAGACGGAGAAGAAGAAGTTTTCTATCAAAGAGTGTCAGCGCTGCCTGCCCATCTACCCTTTCAAGATGGGCCTGCTGGAGGCCATAGTACAGTTCCAGGTGGGTTTCTATGCCCCACAATAGGCGTGGCATATAGCAGTTGGACTGTCTGTCTGTCTGTCTGCCCATCAGGCATTCCGTTTTCCGGAGGTTTTTAACGCAACGCTTTCAGATATTGAGCTGATTTATGGTACGTGAATCTACCTACATGACCTACAGATGAAGTGTGAAATTTGTTCGGGATCATTGATTTTTAGCTAAGTTATGGGCCTTGTTTTCTCTAAAATAGCTGCTGTGAAAGCGCAAAGCGCAGTAGGGGGGCATTGTGTTTCACAAACGAAGCTCTTATTGTATATAATGTTATTAACTATATATCAATATTTCAATGCTTGTTTTACCTCTATTGAAGAAATATGCCTTTCATTGTTTGCATATGCGAAACAAAATTAAATCGCAGTTCACCAATATGTCTCGTTATGCACTATCTATAAATCGTTCATAGTAAACTGTAATGTTTTCTTAATGTACATATTCCCGACAAAGGGCGAAGTTTTGATATTGTTTATTTTTAGTGTTAACATTGTTCACGCTAATTGACGCTGTTTATTTAAGCTTAGGGAAGCAATATATCAAATGCAATAGAAAAGTTATATAGCACAAAACCCTTTTAGAAACAGACAGTCAATATAGAAAGTCTGATGTAATACGTATTGTACCTTATTGTTTTGACTCCTTTATATGTGTCGTGTTCTGAGAAAACTGGGCATAATGCATGTGCGTAAAGTGTCCTCCCAGATTAGACTGTGCAGTCCGCACAGGCTAATCCGGGATGACACTTTACGCCTAAACTGGATTTTCGCTAAGAAGAGACATCATTTAAATGAAACATTCCATAAAAGCGGAAATTGTCGTCCCTGATTAGCCTGTGCGCATTGAACAGGCTAATCTGGGATGACAAATTACGCACATGCATTATGCCCAGTTTTCTCAGAACGCGCCACATATTGACTTAATAGCGGTTCGTTTTTTAACAACAGGAAAAGAGAACACTAGCGCAGATGAAGGCGATTTCCAAGAGGCAGATGAATTTATGGATAAAGTCATAACTTTAATGAAAGGTGAGTTGATATTCATGTCTTACTATAGCACAAGTCGTACCATATAATACACCATCCGATAAAGTTTTGCAAGACCATCATAATTTGTTTAATTTCACTTTTATGCAAGAACTGTATTTTTTGGAGCTAAGGATAACATTGAAATAGAACTATCTACATTTGTCAGACTTTGTTCACGTGTGAAAATGTTATATTATATTTTGTAACACAATTTACATTCCGTACTCTGTTAATCTTTACTTGTTCTCAGAATATCCGTTGTGCCATATTGACTTAACCCATTTATGTCTAGTGGACTCTCCCATCCTTCTAAATTGGATCAATTTATTTCCAAATAAGGGATGTCTAGTGTATTTATTTCTTCATTTAAAATATTTCTTACAGAAATTCCTTTAAGCAAACAGCGTAGACCCTGATGAGACGCCGCATCATGCGTCGTCTCATCTGGGTCTACGCTGTTTTCCAAGGCCTTTTTTCTAGACGCTAGGCATAAATGGGTTAATATGGATTCGATTTTTTTTTTTAAATGAGCTGTTATTCAAGTCTTACTAGATTTCAATACTGCTCCAGCAGCTGGAGTTTCACTT
This sequence comes from Dreissena rostriformis, assembly GCA_007657795.1. Taxonomy (NCBI): domain Eukaryota; kingdom Metazoa; phylum Mollusca; class Bivalvia; order Myida; family Dreissenidae; genus Dreissena; species Dreissena rostriformis. Next base: position 17,295 of record VMBQ01007811.1, read on the forward strand.
CTTTATATTACTATAGGACACGTCGTTCCATGTACTAGGCAATCCCAAACAATTTTGCAAGAACATCGTAATTTGTTATTTTAATATTTATGCATAAACTGTATTGTTTGAAGCTAAGAATAAAATTCAAACATAACTGTAAACACCTGTCAGAGAAAGTTGTTCACGTGTGAAAATGTTATATTATGTTATGTAACACTATTTACATTCCGTACGTTGTGACCTTTTTTTTCCCCCAGAACATCCCGTTGTGCCACCAAGTGGTATGTGTGTCTCAATATAATTGCTTTCGAAAAATTGCTGGTCTATTGTTAAGTTATATGCGTTTGGAAAGTAAGTCTGTTGTGAAATGCTACATCTGTTTACAATTGTATATTGGTTAATTTTGGTGTATTTGTCAGGTTTGATATACCATTAAACTTCTTTAAATTCACTATGCTTTACATTTACTTTTGTAAGAGTATGAACCCTTTTATAACCATTTTGAATGTTTTGTGTTTTATTGCATGTACTGCCCGGTATTGATTTAAATTTGATCTAATGCAAAGGAATGAATACTACATTTGAATGTATATGGATTCTTGTGCTTGTATAAGGTTTTGAGTACTGTCAAAGGCTTCCCAATATATGCTAACTTGCAACAAATCATATTTTTCTTTTAAATAAATACATTACATCTACACAAAACAAATAAGACCATATTTTTTGTTCATAATAAAATCTCGAAATGAACAATTACCTGTTTTGATGTTGAATTTCAGCACGGCCAGATTATGCTCTGTTTGAAAAAACGCACGAACTGAGGAAGCAGCTAATGGCTGGTAAGATATGTAATTAAAAAAAAAAAAAAAATTATATTATTCAAATAATAACAACACAAGTATAAACTTAGTTCTGGAAACTACGTAAACATTAAACATAGTTCTTTTTTTTTTCAATAAATTATACATAACTGAATACATGTATACGTGTAATACCATTAAGAAAAGTAAAGTGAATCTCTCTTGCAAAGTAAAACAATATTTGAAGCTTATTTATAAGTTTGCAAAGTACTATGTTAGTTTTTGTTACAGGCAAAATTGAAAACGAGCAGCAGAAGACATATGCCAAACAGCGATCAATGATGGAAATAGTGGGTAAGTATTGTTACACGATATCATACAAATTGACTTAAAATGTTTGATAATTTGTAAAAGTTGCTCTCCGGAAAAACCTACATTAATTAACGGTGACGTTTATTTTATATAATCGTGAAAACAAGATGTACCTAAACATTCTTTGTTTGGAAACAACTCTTTATGGTATATTACTGTTATTATAATGAAAATCAAATTAACAATAGTATTTCAGGTTGGGTCATCGAATGTCGTCTAGAACGAATACTTGGAAAACTAAATGGTGATCAAGCGAATCAGTTGAGTGAGCTGATTGTTAACGGTGGTCTGGGAGGTCTAGGAAGAGAAAAAGGAACTGATCCTGCTAAACAGCTCAAAGGAATGCTTAAGAAATTACATCCTGGTCAAACAACTCAACTCAAACAACTAATTAGTGGAATAGATGGTAATCAGCTGAAGAATCTGGTTAAAGGGTTCGGAATGCAATTTCTTGAACCTGACCAGGTAAAAGAAATGGTGTCTAAATTTGACGGTCATCAGCTCAAACAAATGATTGCTTCAATAGATGTTGCTCAGCTCAGACAACTAGTCACAAGCTTAAATGCTGATCAGCTCTCACAAATAGTGAATGCAATAGCAGGAGAAGAAAAAGACATGATGCATGCCTTTGGAGGATTGTTGCAATAAGACCAGATGAGGCGATCTTTATAATCTATTATAAGCAAAGTATTATAAATGATCTGTTACCAGGACAGTAACATGATAAATGGCTATAACGTATAATGTCATTTTATCCAGCGTTGACAGGTATCATATGATCGACATCTGAATAGTTTAATTACCATCATCGCAAAATGTTACTTCACAGTTAACACAATTAAAAACTAAACCACTTAAATAAAATTCGCAATATAATGTCATTGTGTTAAATGCATGGAACACGTTCTCAGTTGATCTCTTTATGAATTTTTATTCAATGTTCAAGTATTGTTCTGATTATATGAAGCGGAATATGAAGCATATAAACAACAAGGTATATTGTTGAACCTCGAGCATACCCTGCCAATTATCTTTGTCAGTCTGTTTTAATAACATATTCCTTAAAAGATAAATATGTGTCTTTTTTAGCTCACCTGAGCACAACGTTTGAGCTATTGTGATCGCCTTTTGTCCGTCGTGCGTCGTCCGTCGTGCGTCGTCCGTCTTGCGGCGTCAACATTTACCTTGTTAACACTATAGAGGTCACATTTATTGTCCANTCTATAGCTTGATCTTACCAGTACATACATTCTATAGCTTGATCTTACCAGTACAAACATTCTATAGCTTAATATTACCAGTACAGACATTCTATAGCTTGATCTTACCAGTACAGACATTCTATAGCTTAATATTACCAGTACAAACATTCTATAGTTTGATCTTACCAGTACATACATTCTATAGCTTGAGCTTACCTGTACAGACATTATATAGCTTGATCTTACCAGTACAGACATTCTTTAGCTTGGTCTTACCAGTACAGACATTCTATAGCTTGATCTTACCAGTACAGACATACTATAGCTTGATCTTACCAGTACAGACATTCTATAGCTTGATCTTACCAGTACAGACATTCTATAGCTTGATCTTACCAGTACAGACATTCTATATCTTGATCTTACCAGAACAGACATTCTATAGCTTGATCTTACCAGAACAGACATTCTATAGCTTGATCTTACCAGAACAGACAAGCAATATTGCGCTGCATTTTGCCGAACAAGCATAAGGACATGTATTTTGTTTCGTGTTTACACCATATTTCACACACGTTAGCTTTGTAACTTTGATAACTTTATGAACGGTTAACCTGTTTGGTACAAAAAGCACTGGGTACACCAGCATCTTTGCTGATTGGAAATACATTTATCGGATTCCCTTACCAACAGCTAGTTAGACGTTAAAATGTTAGTCATAAATCCTTACAATGTTTATTTTGTTATTGTATATGTGATATTTGTGTGCACAGATTGCATAATTCCCATCTTACTGAAACTGTAAGATCATCGAAACAGCAAAACCACTGAACACAGTGTTCGTGATGGGATTCACACACCTGTCACAACTCGATAATAATGCAACAGTTTCTGTCCGTTACTGTCACGTACTACCTGTAGCACTAACTTTCGCAAACAATAAATTCGTTCAAAAATATAATTCGCTCAAATAATGATAATAATACAATGTTCGGTAGCAATTTTGCAGTCGGACTTTCCACTCTTGATGGCGATATGTAATGTCTCTTAAATATGTGTTTTAATTGTGGTGCTTGTTTTTCAGTTGGAAAATGAGGCACTCAAGACAATGACCAGCTCCACAGAAATGACGATGTGCCAACTGACGTGCATACCCGTGGGGAACTGCAGTCGAGTAAGGCAATGCTAGCAAAAGATAATAACTTACATTTTAAAATAAAATAGACTTATATTATTGTTTAAAAGTATAAAATATGGTTCATTCTGTATTCATGTGCTATATTAAGAGGGTATTAGGTTCAATTTGTAAAGCCGTTTTTATGCCCCCTTCTTCCAAGAAGGTGGGCATATAGTGATCGCACTGTCCGTCTGTCCGTCTGTCTGTCCGTCCGACTGTCCGTCTGAAATTCCGTCACACTTTGCTTGAAATATAACCTTCATATTTGGTTTGCATGTGTATATGGACAAGGCCTTTCCATACACANTGATTCGCGTGTCAAAGAAATACTTATTGCTAATAAAGGAAAGCTATTGTGTTTACAGGATTACAGCAAATCCGTTACGCAGCAAATCTGGATGAAAACGTGGCACTTATATCTATCGGTGAATCGGTAGAGGTTGCGCAACATCTTACTAACGACTTTAACAAAATACGCACGATTTTACGTATGTATCTTGAGTAAGCAGTGTATAGATTTTAAGTTCAAAGTAATTGTTTGAGGATAGAACTACTAGTCTGATTTGATCGCTAACTCAAAATAAGAACGTAAATAAGTTTCGGAACTGTTCTTTTATTGATTTGTAATAATAGGGGATGATCTATTGTATGTTTAAATGTTCCAAATCTTTCAGACGGCATATATGCGAATGGACCAACTAAACTACAACAGGCACTTGTGTTGCCTTTATGTATCTTCCCATCAGCTCCAAATCATGGTAAGGTAGATAGCGGTTAAGTGGCTTCCCTTTAAAGCGAGCATATACACGTTTAATGGCAATATGTTATTTTGCAATCACAAACACACACATGAATATGAATAAGATAATTAAAATTTAAAAAAAAGGAATTAATTGTCTTTTGGTAACATCAATAGAATAGTGTGTGCACATTAATATTATTTAATAACCATATTTTACTCGTATTTGTCGAAGAACCAATCATGGTGTCTACGTTTGGTATGAACATATTGGAAAAGATAAGTTGGCATTTCCCTACATTGTACATGTCATTCGTGCATGAATGAATTTTCGACTGTACAACAGAAAATTATTTGAAATTGTTAAAAGCTCGTACTTTGTTCATTGTGTGGTACTGCTTCTTTATTACTTTTATTGCAGTTGTTTATTCGTCAAAATTTGATAACAGGTCGAGAATAAAACTGTCTCTCCTTCTGTTGGTTGTGGTGTTAATATGCTATGAACGAGTTTAAGTTTTTTTAATCTTATCAATAAAACAGTATCTTAAGCATATACAATACTATTTAATATTTATTACATGTATTCCACCAAACATATGCCTTGAAGGTTCGCAGCTAACGATACAAAGACGCTGTCGTTAAAACAATATTTGAGATAACCTTTTAAGGTATACAGAACTACGGCAGTCATGTTGCGGCTCCACGTGTGATCCTCATCTCTGATGGGCGACTCAGCATACGGCCGGACGACTCACAACAGTCACAGGAAGAAAACCTGGTACATTACTCCGTAGAGTATTTGTTTTAGTAACTGTCTGTGAAAATATACACAAATAAAACCATTAAAAAATATGATGAACATCTTTTTAGGCCATCACTTTCGTATCTGTTGTGACACGGGAATCCGTATCCTATTGACCTAAACAACAAATACAAATAAGAGAACAATTGTGGACTTTATTTATAAATTTCAAGCTTACTTAATATATATTTTCATAGCACATGCATTATGAAAGACAAAAAAAGTTTTAACAGTATGTTTCAATCTAAGCTTTTCTTGGTTTTCAATTTTAACCATGGTTATAACAACTATCTTCTGAACGAAAAGAAAGCATGCTTACTTTTTAAACAAAAAAAATGTTATTCTACATGTGGTTGGTCTTTGATTTATAAAATTGATTTCATATGTATTTTCATGTATACCCATAAATCATATTTTAATAAAACGTTCATATAAAACATTTATGAATTAAACGCATTGCTATCAGTACAAAACAAATACTTATGGTAAACTTATAAGGGTGAGGCATCTAGAGTACATTTTTTATGTTAATTAGTGCATAGTTCGTCCGAAACAAGCGCTTCATCAAATGTATTTCGTAAAAAGGGAATGTTTTTGTCCACTTACATTTGTGAGACCTAATACCAATTGAAAACCCATGGAAGTATATTCTATAGCTTGATCTTACCAGTACAGACATTCTATAGCTTGATCTTACCAGTACAGACATTCTATAGCTTGATCTTACCAGTACAGACATTCTATAGCTTGATCTTACCAGTACAGACATTCTATAGCTTGATCTTACCAGTACAGACATTCTATAGCTTGATCTTACCAGTACAGACATTCTATAGCTTGATCTTACCAGTACAGACATTCTATAGCTTGATCTTACCAGTACAGACATTCTATAGCTTGATCTTACCAGTACAGACATTCTATAGCTTGATCTTACCAGTACAGACATTCTATAGCTTGATCTTACCAGTACAGACATTCTATAGCTTGATCTTACCAGTACAGACATTCTATAGCTTGATCTTACCAGTACAGACATTCTATAGCTTGATCTTACCAGTACAGACATTCTATAGCTTGATCTTACCAGTACAGACATTCTATAGCTTGATCTTACCAGTACAGACATTCTATAGCTTGATCTTACCAGTACAGACATTCTATAGCTTGATCTTACCAGTACAGACATTCTATAGCTTGATCTTACCAGTACAGACATTCTATAGCTTGATCTTACCAGTACAGACATTCTATAGCTTGATCTTACCAGTACAGACATTCTATAGCTTGATCTTACCAGTACAGACATTCTATAGCTTGATCTTACCAGTACAGACATTCTATAGCTTGATCTTACCAGTACAGACATTCTATAGCTTGATCTTACCAGTACAGACATTCTATAGCTTGATCTTACCAGTACAGACATTCTATAGCTTGATCTTACCAGTACAGACATTCTATAGCTTGATCTTACCAGTACAGACATTCTATAGCTTGATCTTACCAGTACAGACATTCTATAGCTTGATCTTACCAGTACAGACATTCTATAGCTTGATCTTACCAGTACAGACATTCTATAGCTTGATCTTACCAGTACAGACATTCTATAGCTTGATCTTACCAGTACAGACATTCTATAGCTTGATCTTACCAGTACAGACATTCTATAGCTTGATCTTACCAGTACAGACATTCTATAGCTTGATCTTACCAGTACNTGCTCATAACTTCTATGTCCCTTGAGATATAACCTTCATATTTGGTATGCATGTGTATATGGACAAGGCCTTTCCCTACGCACACAAATTTTGACCGTCTGTCAGTCTGTGTGTCTGTCCGAAAACTTTAACGTTGGTCATAACTTTTGCAATATTGAAGATAGCAACTTGATATTTGGCATGCATGTGTATCTCATGAAGCTGCACATTTTGAGTGGTGAAAGGTCAAGGTCAATTTCATCCTTCAAGGTCAAAGGTAAAAAAAAATAAAAAAAAAATGCAGGTGCATCTCATGGAGCTGCACATTTTGAGTGGTGAACGGTCAAGGTAATCCTTTAACGTCAAAGGTCAATTTTTTTTTATTTTTTTTTTCAAAGCGGCGCAGTAGGGGGCATTGTGCTTCTGACAAACACATCTCTTGTTACAATCTAACATAACTCAATTGAAGAACACGATTACTATTATAGTAAAAAATCGAAAATATGTACGTGTAGACTATATCATGCTTCGTATATCTCCTTCAACCAACTTCTTATTAAAAACATGGATTTACATAGTTTATTGAAAGACAAATATTCTGAAAGCATATGCTTTTCTGTGTCTTTGGCTATTGTTTTTGCTGCTAACATTAACAAAAGGAAAACAAAGCATGCCGTCCGCCAATAATGTGTTTAAACTTCTTATCTGTTGTTTCAATTCAAAGCATATTTCAAAAAGGGGACACTTTTATAAGGGTTGTTACTTTAGTGTCTTTGAACGCATCTATCTGTTTATATGACACATCACGTGGGCGTATTTATCAGGGTTAACAGCATAATAATACTTACATAAGAAACAAAATCATTTTGTGCGTAATAAATGCATACATTTTTACTACATAATAGTTTTAAATACTTTGTTTTAGGACTTCCTGTCATTGCTCGCACAGTCGACTGGTGGTCAAATGTACGAACGATCGAAGGCTAAACAGCTTAGTCACTGGAACATGTACCACGTAAGCTGTTAATGCTTATAGATGCTTTAATTAAATTGCAATTATCTAGCTTGGTGGTATGACTTAACGTTCAGCGTTCAGTTAGTGATTTACATCATTTCTTTCAGTAAGAGTGTTATTTCTTTAATGTTAGATATTGAACGATATTATCTTTTTTATTTCTGTCGTTGTCTTAAATTATCACAAGTAACAAAAAATAAATATATACAAACAATGAATATTCTGTTGACAGTATATTGTTGCGATGCTGAAGCAACAGGGACAGGCGGAGCCGACCAGAGATTCCATCCAACAAGTTATATCATCCCGCATAGGCCAGTGCAATGGTCCTGATGTGGTAGGAAGTGCAATGATTTCAATTTTATAAATTCATTTACATATCATGATTTTTTTGTTGTTGTCTAGAACAGTTTTTTGTGCTTATATTATATTTTAAACCTGATGTTTGTATGTCTCATCTGTCAGATGCTTTTGAGTTATTAATATGACTACACCAGATCCAACTATAGGAGATAGATGAATAAACAAATACAACAATTTTAATCGACGACATGCGATTGAACAGTCCCGACTTTAAGGTCAATTATTGCGCATAATAGATTTTTTTAAACGTGTATATGCCTGCTATTAGTTATTGGACTTGCATTGTTCAGGACGAAGTTTTGGCGATATGGCGTCAGCAAGAACCGGATTTGGCTGCTTTTCAACTTCGTTTGCAAGAGCGGGCAGCCGGAGTTCAACAGAGCGAAGAAGGTATTTATGTTGTCTTTCTCTGAGATAAGGGTTAGTGTCCACAAGGCTCATAAGAAAACTATTTGCTCAAGTTATACTTAAGGCAAACTTTCTAATAACATGGTATATGCTTAATCATTAGCGTTGGTAATTTACCCTGAAAAGCAAACGTTAATTGTTTAACCAGACAAAAATGTATCATCACACAATAAACATTATATGAACCACTAAGTTTAGGTATATGTAATTAAAAGTATTTTACTTTTATCAATGACCTTTTCGGATAAGGGTTTCCTGGTTCTTTTTTTTGTATGAGGCATACTAAATATCAGTGCATCCGAGAATATTTTTTTTTTTTCAAACATTCTTTTGAACACAGGTATGGGTGCTCAAGAAATGGTGGCATCTGGCATCGGGGACATGCCGATGATGGGCGGAGGTCGAGGTATGACTCCAACATTAGTATACTTTATGTTAATACAGTTTTGACGTCATTATGTATTTAAATATATACAAAAAAAAACATTTTGTTTATGTGACCAAATGAATATCAATGAATCCGATCAATGTATTTCCAATCATTGTTTTCAACACAGGTATAAGTGCGGGTGGTCAAGGAATCGGAGCATCTGGCATCGGAGGCATGCCGATGATGGGCGGAGGGCGGGGTATGACTCCAACAATCCCTCAAAGTACTGGTACCGGAAGGATACCGACGGGCAACAGGGGACTCGCAACACCAGAGTTGTCACGTGGAAGCGAGCGCGCACAAACAGGGAACCAAATTCCTTTACTCCAAGAAGAGCGAGGAGAAAGTTCCCAAAGTTTACCGGCGGCTGGTCGAGGAGTTGACGGAAAACCATCTGAAGGTAATGGCAAAGCTCGTCTGAGAACTGTCAACAATGACCGAGACGATATCGGCATGCGCGATATGTTTCACATGAACGACTATGCAGTCGCTCAGCGCAATCGACGACTCGAACAGGAGCGAGCCAAATTGGACAAGTTGCCTAAACTTCCCGCGGAACAGTTAAGGCTTGAGAAACTTCCAGACCCAGGAAATGCGCAGTGGCCATCGAAGGAGCAATTGAGGCCTTCCCATAAACTGGAACACGAGGTCACAATTACCAGACTTGTATCAGAGATACCGCGCCCAACGAAGGCAAATCAACGCGCGGAAAGAAAAGACCAACCCAAACCAGGTAATTTTTGTGTTCGCAAGTTAATTACTTTTTTATAATAAACGTCCGAACCAACGTCGTTGCTGGTACACCTCAGTTTGTCAGTATACTGAATACAAATCAGCGAGTGTATACCGTTTTTATTCATTAGCTCAGTGTTGGTGTCTGCATTATAATGAGGTTTGATCATTATAAATATAAATGAACATAAGATCCGATCTACAAAATATTAGCATTGGTTTTGCATTTCGAAACGTTCGTGCCATGTTTATTTATAATAAAGTATCACCCAGCAGTATATAGTTGCCAAATAAAGAATATTCACAGTACACCAGAACACATGTTATCATATAATGTAAAACTATTGCATTGCAAAATACATTTTAATACTGAATATATAGTGAACAAGACATTTAGTGTTATTCTTGAATGTTATAATCATGCTTATATGTAAATAAGTCTCAGATGCGGCTTCATACATAGTATTAGTTTTGCTATTTTAGTGTTGAGTTTTTTTTAGTTTTTTTTAACATACTTTATTACTTGTTTTCTTCTTTTAATAATATGTAAGTACACTTCTGGCTATACAAGCATACACTCTAAATAAATCAAAAGTATTTGACAAATGATCGCATACTACTATGTAAAATGAACTAGAGAAAATGAGAGACGGCCGACTTATGACTATGAAAGTAAAAATAGACCAAAACACAGTGTACAGTAGACATGAAAACTACACAATCAGTGTTCGACACGTTCTTAAAAAGGTTCATTCCAATTTTTATAATAATACTATTTGTTATGTTCATTTCAGGCGGGAGAATAAGGCATCAAGACAACCAGAGCAAGACCCAAGACCATAGAGAACCTATTATTTTTTATTATGACAATTAGTCTGACTAAAGATCGGCGTGGTCTTTTTTAACACTTTCTTCTAATAAGTTATTTTTTTAATGAGTTTTGATGAGTGCAATGGTGTGTGATAGGTGTTTAAAAAAAATAATATTTTAGTTTATATACCTGGAAAGAATGAGTGTTTTAAAAATTACAGATATTTGGTTAACTTAACAGCACAATATTACGTTGATTTATGTTTAACTGATATTGTCACATATACATATCACATATAGCAAAGTATCGCTTTGATTAATTTTAAACAGATTTTGTTATTCTATTTCAGTAAAAAAAACATCTTTGATCAATAAAGCACATAACATTCTGAATATCGTTTTGTTAATGCTATGCATGGTATTTACTATAATTGCCGTTCACATTTGTTCGCATTAATGTTGTGTGAAATCTCTTGCAATTTACTATCTTTTAGATTAAGTCTTTTTTTCCGCTTTAATTCGTAAGTGAATAGAAATTGTATAATAGTTTATGTAATGCTATTATGATTTTATTAAAAAATATATTGAATCATGTTTTGCATTGAACTATTTATAAGAGAGTAACATGGCGCAAACCATAATGATCTTGAAACAGTGCGTTGTCCATGTATTAAACATGTTTCGGAATCGTTATTGGAATTAGACGAGATACAAATGTATCACGCGCACATTTTTTCCCAAGGCTACAAGTAAGGAGGAATTTGAGTAAACAACATATTGCATAGTGGCATTTGTGCTCTGTACTTTCATCTTCGCGCTCTACCTATATTAGAAATTACAGGATGATAGATCGCGTAGTTTTATAGTTATGCACCCGACAAAACTCATATACATGTATGCACATCAACAAATGACAATATCTCCAAATAGCAGAAAATGCAGGCAACGGTTTATGTACACTGCATTTGCCATCAATTGGATCTATAAACCTGAAAAAAAATCAAAGTTATATCTTTCATAGTCGAGTTATGAAGAACACAGATAATGCATTCAATAAACATAACTTTTTTACAAAATAATAATCATAATAATATCAGTGCAGAGTAACATTTCTTAAGAAATACACCGCACCACCACCACCCCTTTATGACATATGTCTACCTGTAAAGTTTCAAAAGCTTAAATAACAAAAGAATTATCCTCCGAAGAAGGGTAGAGAACTCCACTTACGCCGCCTTAGACGAACCACCTATATTTCAGTGTCGCCTTGTCGGACGACACAAACATACGTATGAATATTAATAGGAAGTATTTTGTCCTTTTAATGACATTCATTTTAAATGCTAAAGTAAAACTTCCCGGTTTTGCTATCAATACCACCACAAGAACTATATACATTTGTAGATAGTAATTGACATGTTTTNTCATTCCAATTTTTATAATAATACTATTTGTTATGTTCATTTCAGGCTGGAGAATAAGGCATCAAGACAACCAGAGCCAGACCCAAGACCATAGAGGGCCTAAGCAAAATGCCGCTCGGTCTGATTCCTCCGAGTCTGACTAAAGATCGGCGTGGTCTTTTTTAACACTTTCTTCTTATATGTTATTTTTTTAATGAGTTTTGATGAGTGCAATGGTGTGTGATAGGTGTTTAAAAAAATAATATTTTAGTTTATGTACCTGGAAAGAATGAGTGTTTTAAAAATTACAGATATTTGGTTAACTTAACAGAACAATATTACGTTGATTTATTTTTAACTGATATTGTCACATATACATATCACATATAGCAACGTATCGCTTTGATTAATTTTAAACAGATTTTGTTATTCTATTTCAGTAAAAAAACATCTTTGATCAATAAAGCACATAACATTCTGAATATCGTTTTGTTAATGCTATGCATGGTATTTTCTATAATTGCCGTTCACATTTGTTCGCATTAATGTTGTGTGAAATCTCTTGCAATTTACTATCTTTTAGATTATGTCTTTTTTCCGCTTTAATTCGTAAGTTAATAGAAATTGTATAATAGTTTATGTAATGCTATTATGATTTTATTAAAAAATATATTGAATCATGTTTTGCATTGAACTATTTATTAGAGAGTAACATGGCGTAAACCATAATGATCTTGAAACAGTGCGTTGTCCATGTATTAAACATGTTTCGGTATCGTTATTGGAATTAGACGAGATACAAATGTATCACGCTCACATTTTTTCCCAAGGCTACAAGTAAGGAGGAATTTAAGTAAACAACATATTGCTAAGTGGCATTTATGCTCTGTACTTTTCCTCTTCGCTCTCTACCTATATAAGAAATTACAAGATGGTAGATCGTGTAGTTTTAGAGTTATGCACCCGACTAAACTCATATAAGTACATCAAAAAATGAAAATATCTCCAAATAGCAGAAAATGCAGGCAACGGTTAATGTATACTGCATTTGCCATCAATTGGATCTATAAACCTGAAAAAAAAATCATAGTTATATCTTTCATAGTCGAGTTATGACGAACACAGATAATGCATTAAATTAACAATAAACATAACTTTTTTACAAAATAATAATCATAATTATATCAGTGCAGAGTAACATTTCTTAAGAAATACACCGCACCACCACCACCCCTTTATGACATATGTGAAGTTTCAAAAGCTTAAATAACAAAAGAATTATCCTCCGAAGAAGGGTAGAGGACTCCACTTACGCCGCCTTAGACAAACCAATATATTTCAATGTCGCCTTGTCGGACGACACAAACATACGTATGAATATTAATAGGAAGCATTTTGTCCTTTTAATGACATTCCTTGTAAATGCTACAGTAAAACTTCCCGGTTTTGCTATCAATACCACCACAAGAACTATATACATCTGTAGATAGTAATTGACATGTTTTGTTCTTCGACTACACATCATAACGACAAAGGAGAAAATGCGAACTCTCTACTGCTACTCCTGGGTTAGTAAATGTATCGACGACTTCATATACATAGTGTCCCTATGATCAAATGGTGGGATACCTACAAGATCATCACAAATCATATGTTAATGATAGACCGTGTTCGGTTTGGATTATACATTGCTTGAAAATGTTTATAAATTATCATGACACCGTCTTGGGTGTTAGGAATTTTCTTAATTTCATCCCGTTTTCAACGTTTCATACAAAAGTATGCACTTTACCTCTAATAAAGTGTTTTTCTCAAGGAATAAAACAATGTTCAGAGACCTGTATCATAAACATTCACCTAAACATAAGGATGTAAAATACGATCGGTAAAATACCGTTATTTTATTAGCCGAAAGCGAATCTTAGAAAATCCTTATTATACACTCAATTTGCAATCTCGTGAGGCAATACACACAGGAATACGGACGTTATGTGCAGCTTGGTGAACATTTCTTTTTTGTTGACCGCATGTGTGTTTTTTTATTGTTATACTTGTAATTAAACTCGACCAACAGTAAGAAGTAAATATGTACATGGATATTTACACCAAAGGCCCGTTGCTATAATTTATTTGGGAAGATTCAAGCAATATGAAGCGTACATAAACACAGAATACATCGATTAAATTAAGTTCGTGCATCACGAATTAATGCATTTTACTTTGGGTTAAAACGGTCTTTAGTACTACTAATATGTATACCAAATAAAAAGCGACTTTACAAGATTTACTTTAGTTAAAGGCATTTCAAGAACATAGTTATCAAACAGAATTTCGACGGTGCATCAGATGTGACGGAAAAACGTCTGTCACGCGTGTTTTGATATTCCATGAAATCGCAATTGCGTCCTTCATTTGTTCGACAACCTTGTGCTTTTGGTCACCTCACGACTGTTTAATACTTTAAATACTGAACCACAAGGTTTCGCTCATCACCGGAATTCTTAAGGCAATACACATACCAAAGATTCCAAACGGAAAATGATCACATAACAATAAAAAAAACCATTGTGTCAAATCTAAACAAATGAAAAAACAAAACAATATTTCATAGAATTGTCTAAAAAAACATAGTCCTCATTAATTCAGCGCTTTCTTGTACGTCACACGATTCTCTTCAGCTATTCAAAATGTTTCGGGTATAATTGGTGATGTGAAATAACTACGTGGGCGAAAAATAACCAATCAATTTCACTTCCGGAGTCCACTATCTAACAAACAATGCGAACAACAGAACATATCAGATATTGTATTTGATTTGTACATAGCACATCATCATATACACATATTATTATATGACAATTTATAACATCACGTATATTAGTATATTATATAAACACGAATTAATGGACATTTCAATATAACATAACACAGCATGTAAAGAGGATGATCAGTTTTCTTTAACATTTATAATTTCGTTTCTAATTTCTAAGCTTTCTTTAAAATACTTTGCAAATTTAATCAATACAGATTTGTTTTCAGTTTGCAATAGCTCAATGAATTTGAACATTGATGGTCGTACATAATAATGTTTATTAATATATTGCTTACGCATATTGCTAAAACAAGGGAAAATAAGAGTGAAATGGTACTCGTCTTCAATATCAAGGGAATTACAACATTGACAGTATCGCTCATTTCTTGGGAATCTTTACAATTTTGTAACAAATCTAATACACTACTACTTTCAACAGAACTATGCCAGTCTTGTTTAGAAGTATCAATCAATCTTTGTTTAAATATATGTGGAAATGCTTTACAATCAAGAGTATCACTCTTTCTAAAGCAATCAGCAACTCCATGTGTTTTTAACAACTTTTTAACATTTGATACACAATGAGTTCGCATTTAGAAGCTCTTTAAATTGTTCATGATTTTACCGTCGCGGTAAGAGCATCCACTTCTTACTCAGAGAAACCGGAATCGCGCTCATACTTTTTCAAAGATTTTTATTTTTTGGATTTTAATTTCCAACAAATTTTAGATTTTAGAGAAAACAAATCAAACATACAATCAATACAATAATGATGCCATAATGTGGCATAAGCTATTGGATTAGAATTAACATTTAACAGCCAAAATAACAATTATCCAATCAAATAAAGGTCGTTCAATCCGAAGTTATTTGTATAATTCCTATGCTATTAAGGGACGCTCGATTGACTAAATTCGATGAGTAGGCCTATCGTTTTCTAGAGATTACACACACATTTCCCCACCCCAATTAAATTTGTCCCAAGATGTGAGACGAAAGTAAAAACAACAATTTACTGCAAAAAATATTAGGATACACAAAATATTTGTTTCCACGAACATCTCGAAACAATAAAATATAGGAATGATTGATCGGCCAATACATGTTTTTAACATGTTAAAACTATACTCAGGTTATTTCACACTTAAATAACAAATCATGCTGGATGCAGGAAAAAAAACCCACGCGTATTTGCGTGAAAAGGTGGATTTTTGGCTATATATTTCCGCGTTTTATTTCATGATAAGACCTGTTCTTAAACACATGTTATAGTGTTTATTTAAGCTATTCTATTTAACCGTTCAATGTATAAGCCAACACTGAATAAATGCAGGGCGAAATAGTGTAATCGTTGTACACCTACAATATGAACTATTCAATTGATTTAATTAAACGTGTATATCCACAAATCAAATAATAACAAGGGACAAAATTGTCACAAAACCAGGTTTTCAATTTCAAACACCGTCCAATGATGGTGAACAAATGTGTCAAATGATTTTAAAATATGACAATAAATGACATAGTTATGGCCCGGACAAGCTCATTTATGGCCATTTTTGACCTTTGAACTCAAAGTGTGACCTTGACCTTGGAGATATCGACGTAATTATTTCGCGCGACACACCGTCCAATGATGGTGAACAAATGTGCCAAATGATTTTAAAATCTGACAATGAATGACATAGTTATGGCCCAGACAAGCTCATTAATGGCCATTTTTGACCTTTGAACTCAAAGTGTGACCTTGACCTTGGAGATATCGACGTAATTATTTCGCGCGACACACCGTCCAATGATGGTGAACAAATGTGCCAAATGATTTTAAAATATGACAATAAATGACATAGTTATGGCCCGGACAAGCTCATTTATGGCCATTTTTGACCTTTGAACTCAAAGTGTGACCTTGACCTTGGAGATATCGACGTAATTATTTCGCGCGACACACCGTCCAATGATGGTGAACAAATGTGCCAAATGATTTTAAAATATGACAATAAATGACATAGTTATGGCCCGGACAAGCTCATTTATGGCCATTTTTGACCTTTGAACTCAAAGTGTGACCTTGACCTTGGAGATATCGACGTAATTATTTCGCGCGACACACCGTCCAATGATGGTGAACAAATGTGCCAAATGATTTTAAAATATGACAATAAATGACATAGTTATGGCCCGGACAAGCTCATTTATGGCCATTTTTGACCTTTGAACTCAAAGTGTGACCTTGACCTTGGAGATATCGACGTAATTATTTCGCGCGACACACCGTCCAATGATGGTGAACAAATGTGCCAAATGATTTTAAAATATGACAATAAATGACATAGTTATGGCCCGGACAAGCTCATTTATGGCCATTTTTGACCTTTGAACTCAAAGTGTGACCTTGACCTTGGAGATATCGACGTAATTATTTCGCGCGACACACCGTCCAATGATGGTGAACAAATGTGCCAAATGATTTTAAAATCTGACAATGAATGACATAGTTATGGCCCGGACAAGCTCATTTATGGCCATTTTTGACCTTTGAACTCAAAGTGTGACCTTGACCTTGGAGATATCGACGTAATTATTTCGCGCGACACACCGTCCAATGATGGTGAACAAATGTGCCAATTGATTTTAAAATCTGACAATGAACGACATAGTTATGGCCCGGACAAGCTTGTTCCGCCCGCCCGCCAGCCAGCCAGCCCGCCAGCCCGCCAGCCCGCCCGCATTCGCCAATCTAATAACCAGTTTTTACCTTCGGAAAACCTGGTTAAAAATACTATCTACCAAATACAAACCCTTGAAGAGTTTTAAATCGGACATCACGAATCGATTTATCATTACGTCTATTGATTGTAATGTAAAGCTCAACTCTATTTATGTCTATTTGGTAGCTATCTATAAATAGATAAACAGGTCACGGGCTAATGTAAGCTGTGGTAAAACCAATGTACTTTCAGTGACTGAACTCCATGAAATGCGTTTTTGTAATGTAATTTTATTTCAACGGGGAACGGTAGGAATTAATTGATCCAAGCGAAGTGTTAGTTTATTGTATACATATTATTTTATTAATATTCAGATTCAGTTTTCGATAGTTTTATTTCCAGATCTTCACTGGATACTGGATATACTTTAAGGTTCGAAACCGAAATTAGGATTTTGATTTGTTTTGATCGTATTTAACACATTATGAAGACATAAATGTGTATATATACAATGATAATGTGACTCAAATGAATTGAGCTTTATTTCCCTGATTTTATCACTTTAGACGTGTCATTTCGTTGAAAAGTTGAAAACATATAATTTAAATCGAAAGTAGACTTATGTTAATAAGACAGGTGCGTTCGGTTGTCTCTTCGATAAACAAATTAAAATTGTTTTGATAAGCTTATTTACATTGTGTGCTTTTCAAAATATGGCTGACATTATTGTAATAGCTAATGGTAGTATATTGTTTAAACAAACAATCATATCAACATATTCGCACACATACGCTCACTCCATTGCCTTTCTCTATCCATTGTATATTTTGCTGTTAAAGTAAAGTGATATTAGACGCATCTAACAGTATATAGGTGTCTATCGCAACCGTTGTTTATTTTTGGTGTTTTCACTTCATATACAATTATATTTGTTAATGCAGCATAAACATACTAAACAATATCCCGGAAAGAGAAAAATTATGCATTTGAATATTAACCGTACTTTCGTTTTTGACGTAACTTTGGTAAGTTTAAAATCTGGGACATACCGCGAAAACATATGACAATTCTGAAATTATGAATACATTTACCGTCGTGTCTCTGTCAACCACATCTTCGGCTTTGCAGTTATTGCTTCTTTAAAGATTTATGTTATAAATGAGGTGTCAGTAAAGTGGCTTTATGAGAAAGACTCAAATCGTATCGCTTTCGTTAATGCGCGGCAGTTCCGCTCGGCTTAGAGGACTGGGTTAGTCATGTAACATATCGAATATAATTTATATTTTTTATAAACAACTGGTAGCAAGATGAGTTGCAGATTATTGGTCAGTTACTACATTTTAACTCTTTTGACCTGTTAATTCTTTTCGGCTAAATTCAACAGTGAACAAGATGTGTTTGTGAAACACTATGTTCCCTTTTGAGCGATTTTGACCCATAGATTTTACCTTTGATCTTGAAGAATGACCTTGACCTTGCACCACTAAAAATGTGCAGCTCCATGAGATACACATGCATGCCAAATATCAAGTTGCTTTGTTCAATATTGAAAAAGTTATGGCAAATGTTAAAGTTTGTGCAAACAAACCAACAAACAAACAAACCAACAAACAGACAGGGCAAAAACAATATGTCCCACAGTATAGACTGGGGAACATAAAAATGCGTCTAGTATCAATTTACTATAATTCCTCCTTATGTATTTGCATTAGTTGGTTTTCATGGTACATGCCCATGTGCTCATTTGTTAAAACAACGCGATATCATCTGCATATAACAAAATATATGGTTTGAAACACCTTATGCTATTTCCTCAAAGTTATCAACACAAATTCTTCAATATACCTTAGATACATTATTAAAGGACAGGAAAAGCGACAGCCAAAATCCGTCTGGTTTTTTATAAATCGGTGTTACAGTAATTTTTGTTGGCTTTTTGCTTACACATGCTTGATGACGTAAAAATATCCCCTTTTTGTCTCCCCTGATTTTTTGAAAACGCGTGGGTCGACAGGCGATATTATTATAGCGATATTTGATCAGTACAAATATCGTGTGTCGTTTCGTGTATCGCGCAAAATATCGAGTATCGCTTCGTGTGTCGTGTGTCACAGTCTTAAACTAGACCGCCATACACGAGATTCTGATAATATGGGCGATATTTAAATAATAAAATATCGTGTATCGCTTCGTGTGTCGCGCAATATATCGTGTGTCGCTTCGTGTTTCGTGTGTCGCCCTTTGAAAGCGAGAAACGATATTTTGCGCGATATTCAAAGCGACACACGATATTTTGCGCGAAACACGAAGCGACATCCGATATTTTGCGCGAAACACGAAGCGACCCGCGATATTTACAACGATATATCGCCTTTTGGGCTACCTTCACAAGGGCGATATTTCGTGGTACATTCTCGCGCGTCGCTTCGTGTATCGCGCAAACTATCGTTTGTCGCTTCGTGTGTCGCGCAAAATATCGTGTATCGCTTCGTGTATCGTGTGTCGCCCTTGATGAAAGAAGGGCGAGATTATAGATGGCCCTATCCGGATTCCGTACATATCCGTATCAACAAATGCTCGATATTTTTCAAAAGTATCCACATTTAGATCAGTTATGGATTTTAACGGAATGAGGGACATGTTAAATGTATCGTAAATAAATAACAGTCACGAAAAATCTTGTTCTCTAAACAACTGTTGAATTTCTGCAGTTTCTTATTTGTCATAGGAGTGTCCATTCATTCCTTGAACATTCCGTATATATACTTTGACCTGTCCTGACCCGTTCTACTTGTTGTCCGTTTCACTCGTTTCATTGGACATCGATCTGCCGTCCTGCGAGCAGCCACACAACTGTTTTGATCTGTCCGTATTTTGGGATTCCACGTTTATATTTCCTATTGTTCTGTTTTAAGAATTAGGAATACTTGAAAATGTCACTATGGATTTTCCGTGTGTTTTCTGTTTGGTATTTAGGATGAAGTGTTTCTTTTGCCGATGTATTTAAATAAGCGTTTCTCAGCGTGTCAGTGTATATTTGCTGCGGTTAGCAGCTATCGATTGCAAGAAACTGAGGTAATTTAACGCATATACTTTCGTCCAGATGTACCTTGGTATATGGTTATGTTTTGTTTACCGGTCCGCTGAGGAATATAATATGGATAAACTTTAAGGTTCGAAACCGAAAGTAGGATTTTGATTCGTTTTGATCGTATTTTAACATATTGTGAATACATAAATGTGTGTATATATATATATATACAATGATAATGTGACTAAAATGAGCTTTATTTCCTTGATTAAATCCCTTTAGACGTGTCATTAATCTCGATGTGTTTTTTTTTTTCGGACAAGCAAATTCTTTGAAAATTTCGGACTCATTTCGCTTTCTAATATGATTCTTCTCGTGATCCTGTATAAGCCGAGTAGCCTCTTACGATGATTCATGTGTTCTGCGTAGACTGATTCACAAATCCCATTGAGTTCCCCACTAAAAATCTGTGTCGTGTTCTGAGAAAACTGGGCATAATGCTTGTGCGTAAAGTGTCATCCCAGATAAGCCTGTGTAGTCCGCACAGGCTAATCAGGGACGACACTTTCCGCCTAAACTGGATTTTCGCTAAGAAGAGACATCATTTAAACGAAAAATTCCATAATAGCGGAAAATGTCGTCCCTGAGTAGCACAGGCTAATCTGGGATGACAATTTACGCACAAGCATTATGCCCAGTTTTCTAAGAACACGATTCTACCAAGTATCTGAATCCATCTTGGAATTGGTCAAGTTGATGTACAGACGCCAAAGTTAAGCTGGGTACTTTATCTGCGCGGTATGCCCTTTCCCAGATCCGACTGTGCTTTTAATATCTCTTTAGGGTATTGCCTGTTCAGCTGTTGACACGATATTGACTGCCTTTCATGGTGTTAGCATTTGTCATTTTAATTTCAGTAACAATCCAAGTCTCTTAATCTCTAATCTTATCACAAAATGTCGTGTAATGTCTCTATGAACGACCGATTACATTATATATGACTATGTGCATGTCAGTAATGTCAATATCTAGTTAATCAAATATGAAATGCAATACAACCTGTTTGCAATTTTCTTGGAAAAAACATTCGGCAATCAGTACACAAAAAATGTTGTTTCGTTTGCTCATTGCGTACGCATCTATTTACTCACCCCAGGAAACCCGATACCGTGTGAGCAGCGTAATACCATTCGAGCAGCGTTGTGTATTTAAGCATGAACTTACATAGGGTAAGTACATTCGAAAAATTAAAAATTTCAAAGTGCAATTTGAAACAACTGTGTATTAACATTGATAACAAAGGTATTGGTCTACATGTAGAAAAAAATCCTGACAAATTTTCTTAAAAAATGAGCGAAATGTGGCTCCCTGAAGTAGAAGATCGTGCAAAATGGGCCATGTTCAGGCATTTAGGGGAGAAAAACTGCTTTAATTTGCAAGCCATTACAATAATTAAATGATGTATACAAACTTACACATGTCTGCCATAATCTCCCAGCAGGGTTTCTCCAGAAAACTATTTCTTGTGGAGAAATTTGCGTTTTTAATGACCATGTTGGGAAAACATGGATACCATCTGGAGAAGACCAGGAAACCTTATGTGAGCAGCGACATGTAAAAGTTTGTATCAATCCTTAAATTATTGTAGTGGCTTGCAAATTAAAGCAGTTTTTCTCCCCTAAATGCCTGGACATGGCCCATTTTGCCCGATCGTGTACTCCAGGGGGCCACATTTCCATCATTTTTTAAGAAATTTGCCAGGATTTTTTCTACATGTAGGCCAATACCTTTGTTATCAATGTTAATACACAGTTNAATGCTGTTACAAAATAGAAGTAATAATGGGATTAGTATTATATTTATTTTAATATCATAATTATTATTTTAATTTATATTAATATTATGGCCCTGCTATTGATTGTTTACTTGGACGCTTGACCAGTTGTTTTTTTCGTTCGTTTTAGAAACTACACCTAACTTACGAGATATATTCCGTAAACCTGCCGGTTCGAGCTACCGAACTCCAGTTCGAAAAGATACAGCAGGAGAAAAGTATGAACCTCCTACTAATGACCTTTCCCAATCTGACGAGGACGATAACCCTTTTATGAAACTAGTTACGGATGTTAAAGTGCCTAAACATAAACCGGGAAAAGCCAGCAGCGTTCCGATATTAGCATCTAAACAACCATCAAGACGTTTGAAAGAAAGTTCAACAACAAAAAGCTCGGGTAAGAAATGCAGTTTTTTTTATTTTTCAATTTGGTAGTTTCTTATTTGATGGTCGCTGATGCAATTTCAGATAAATGTGTCGTGTTCTGAGAAAACTGAGGAAAATGCTTGTGCGTAAATTGTCATCCTAGATTAGCCTGTGCAGTCCGCCCAGGCTAAACAGAGACGACAATTTCCACTTTTATGGAATTTTGCGTTTAAATAGTATCTCTTCTTAGCGAAAATTCAGTTTAGGCGGAAAGTGTCGTCCCGGATTAGCCTGTGCAGTTCTGGGATGACACTTTACGCACAAGCATTTTGCCCAGTTTTTTTAGAACACGCCACAAATAAATCTGGTATTTCATTTCTACTGCTGAGACTGGCTGGACACGGCCGTTAGCGCATACAACAATCATCGTTACATGTCTAAGAATTTTACAAGCGAACGTATCCTTATAAAGCTTTTTACAACAATGAAATGAATGACAAGTGAATGCACAGGTAGGTACCAAATGACGGGTTACTGCGTCATTCAAACTATTCAAACTAATGCTCTAACTTTTGAAACATATTAACAAGGCAAGAACAACTTGCATTGTATTAAATTCACTACAACATAACATGTAAATATTAAGCGTATACATTTTCTGTTATCGTTTGAAGAAAAAACATTTTTAAAGTACACACTCAAAGAGTATACTTTCTTTCTATTACCATAATAGTTGTAAAGCTTACAATTACAAGACCAAAACCGCGCATTACGACCAACCCTGTAAGGCGGACATGTTTGAATGACCCATTGTGTCGTGTTCTGAGAAAACTGGGCATAATGCATGTGCGTAAAGTGTCATCCCAGATAAGCCTGTGCAGTCCGGGAATACACTTTCCGCCTAAACTGGATTTTCGCTAAGAAGAGACATCATTTAAACGAAAAATTCCATAAAAGCGGAAATTGTCGTCCCTGATTAGCCTGTGCGAACTGCACAGGCTAACTGCACAGGCTAATCAGGGATTACAATTTACGCACAAACATTATGCCCAGTTTCTTCAGAACACGACACATATTACAATGGTCGCACACAGATAATGATAATGATCAGATAATAAGAGCGATCCGCTTTTCCGTATAACTATCACTTTCCTCACACACACACACATTACTTGTGCGCGGCAGTGAAGTTCGACTTACTATATGAAATGATATTTATATTTTGTCCTGAGGGGTAATTATCATTTTATCCGTGTTTAGACAATTTTGGTCGAAATAACGAGTTTGTTTTACTACAAAAAAAAGAATAATGTTGGTTATGTATATATTTTTTTAATTTCATTGTCTTAACTAACGTACTTGTATATAATATATAATTGTATGTATACGTTATTAGTATTAGTATTATTAGTATTATTATTATTGTTATTATTATGCATTTTACTTTATTCGAATAAAGGTACGCCATATTAGACCCCAAATTAAGTGAGCGTCTAAAATGAAGTAAGACTGGAGTATTTTAGTTCGGATTGCAAAATAACTTGAATGTTCACATGAAGCCATTCACTTTTAGAGAAAATCCCNTCGGATTGCAAAATAACTTGAATGTTCACATGAAGCCATTCAATTTTAGAGGAAATCCCGGACAACGGCACTGGACTATCCGATGCTAAGCCTAGTGTTCGCTTTGCGGAAATGGGTAATTGTAGCTTAATAAAGGAATAAAAGATCTTACACAAGGTGCTCTTTTTTACCATGTTTATTGCATTTGAAATTGAATTTTTGCAAGGTAACACAACCAATATCCTGTTCTATTGTAATGAAAAATGATACAAAATGTCTACCAATTATGAACAATATAAGATATTATCATAACTTGTTTGGGAATAAAACGAATTCTATCAATTCCTTAAAATTGTGTACAATATATTCCATTTTAATTTCCCGCAACGATATCTATTCATACGACACACGAACGCTAACATGGTTCATGAACATGTGTTGAATATATTGTACCACAAAAAAGAGCATTTTGTATATTGTTAAATCTATGTTTCGAGACAAAATCTAGCGTTGAAATTTTGAGGAACACTGATATTTTATGGGTTCACTTTATTTTACGAAATATTTTACGAAATATTCGTTGATTTTGAGTGTTAATGGGACTTTAATTACCAGGTTGGTTAATACCATTAAGATGTAGAACAACCATTCATTATACAAGTTTTTTTTTAACTTTCTGCAATCGATCCACAGGCTAGTACTCTTGCCAATTGCTTCCCTTGGCAACGTGCATATATTTCACATTTACTCTAGTTTCATGCTGAATTTTAGCGAATTTGTTACTACATGTTGCATAGCGTTAATGTAAGTTGCGCATGGTTTTGTTTGAAATTAAAATATTGTTTAAATATCGGCATGTCAGATACCTCTTGTAATTATTGGCAGACACTTCTTGGGAACACTATGATGGGTAACTTAATGCAAGTGTCGGATACAACGTCTCAAAGGATTTATTTGTTTTAAATTTGAAGATTATTTGACTGACATTTATTCCGTTTGAGAAACTAGTTGTTCAACGAAACACTGCTATCATGTATCAGCATAACACGTTAAACCTGATTTAGAAGTGTTAAGTTTATATTAGGTATTAAGGACCAAAGCGTTTTAACATAAAATTGTTGTTACATTATTAATAACGTTTGTTTGGTTTTCGTTGTTTTCTTATAAATTGCCATTAAAGCTGGGCTTAAGTGAAACTATT
Organism: Dreissena rostriformis; assembly: GCA_007657795.1. Taxonomy (NCBI): domain Eukaryota; kingdom Metazoa; phylum Mollusca; class Bivalvia; order Myida; family Dreissenidae; genus Dreissena; species Dreissena rostriformis. The sequence continues at coordinate 42,751 of VMBQ01007811.1, forward strand.
ATACGTTTAACTTAAAATGTTCCGTAAAATTACCTAAAAATTGTGTCGCGTTCTGAGAAAACTGGACAAAATGCAT